>JASJOG010000361.1:207500-237534 GCA_030142905.1 Heliopora coerulea | reverse complement strand
CTGTCCAGTCTAATACACTACTTTCTTGAAGCAGATAAGGGCAACTGTTTGGAACTAAAAGTCACCGGAAAACGCAAACTTGAAGTTCGACTGGTAGTTCCAGCCCTATTTATCGCTCTTACAACAAAGAAATCGATAGTAATATCTCTGCACGAAGAACTAAAGATGAGGAAAGAAAAACTGCTACACTTCGACTTCAAATACGAGCAAAAGAGTGAGGACATCAGAAAGACTCCATATTTTAATACAAAAGTTAATTGTGAATCCATCAAATGAATATTTTTTACACATGTATCTACAAGATTTTTAAAAAAAATTTTATGTATAATGTTTTATATTGTCTTATTTTCCTGCAATTATTCTAATAAAACGCCACTTTTGGAGGGGGGCGTTTACTAGAGGGGGCGTGTATTAGAGGGAAGCGTTTATTGTCATTTCTATATAAATTGATGCGGCGTCTATTAGAGGGCGGCGTGCAATTGAGGCTAGGCGTATATTAGAGGAAATACGGTAAGTTGATTTCGGCACCAGTATCGCACAAACAAGAATGTTTTTTATCAACAAGTAAAATATCGACCATAATTAATTTTTAATTGCTGGCTGGGAGTGCATTTAATGTTGGTCGGATGCTCCCAGCCACTGGGAGTTTAAAGGAACCGGGACTGGTGCTCGGCAATCGTGTAAAAAATGCCCTTTTTTTCAACATCTATAACAGCTATCTCGGTACAGACAAGTTTTCCGGAAATATGCTGATTGATCGCAAACAAAACAGTTGTTTGGTTGGCTATGACCACTTTGAACTTTGGCTAAGACCACGGCCACTGGGTCTTGCAAATCTGTTTCTTTGTCCACGCTCGAGGGATTTCATGCCACGCCTGACAACTTACATGCCAGGCTCAGATGTCATGTCGATTTCAGCTATAGATTTTATGACCTGTTTGGTAATACGTTTTTCGATACCATCGTCTTCAGTGACCAAACTGTTCACTAGCAGCTGTTTTCCTACAATTTTTTCGAAGTTCTAAGCAGCTTTAAGTAACTTTATAGGATCTAGTTTATCCGCTTGGTGTACTTTTAGGTGCTGGTTGAGGTCACTGTTGCCTTTGTTCTTGTCCTCGACTGGTGCTGTTTTAAATCTCTCAGATAGAACTTTCTTACTTATTTCCGGGTCTACAGATGGAAATGCCGGCTTAAACTTCTTTTCCATTCACCACAATAGTATTGGGAGAGGTTTATCAATCTCTCATACTAACTTTGTAAGATCTGTCAAGTGCTTACCGAATTCTTCTTCGATTTTCCTTTTAAAACTATCCCATTCGTCACCAATGTCACTTTTGACTGTTTCCCAAAAGATCGTCTGCTCTTCCCATTAAATGTAGTGGTGCCTAAGTCACCATATGAGCTTTTGCCCACTTCTTGACCTTCC
This sequence comes from Heliopora coerulea, assembly GCA_030142905.1. Classification (NCBI taxonomy): domain Eukaryota; kingdom Metazoa; phylum Cnidaria; class Anthozoa; order Scleralcyonacea; family Helioporidae; genus Heliopora; species Heliopora coerulea. Next base: position 236,108 of record JASJOG010000361.1, on the reverse strand, counting down.
AGCGAACGAAGCTAAATTCTCGGGTCAGCTACGCCGTCGTACGTCGGCAAAGCAATCTTCAAACTTTCTGCTCGCAAGAGCATTTCCTCATCAGTATCTGACATCTTCTCTGTTTGTCCAATCCCACTGCTTGCAACACTGTTAAACAATAATGTAATCAATATTTATAAGTGAACTGAGTTTACAACCGAATCTGGGTTCTTTCTCCGTTCCCTCCAAAACAGCAACAACGACAACCCCTTTTTCGTCACGAGGTACAGTCCAAATATGGACTGTGCGGTGTTACATTACTATGAAATGTTGGAGCAAAATAGCAATTGAACTTCCCACTCGATTTGGATCATTCGGGTCGTTTAGTAAATGATCCTCATTGACCGAGAGGTTTAATAACTAATACTCAACATTTTATGGTATTACTAATAATTAAACGCTTGCGGTAGCTTTCAACAAATCTCTCAAAATTCTCTGCTGGAATCATTTCCCTCTCCTCTTGGCAATATTAGTGTAACTCCGTCAAGTTTGTTGGCCTCCTTGCTCTGAGACGCTTTTTAAGCGCAGTTGACAAATCATCGATTAAATTCAGGTCAGAGCGCTATGATTGCAGCTCCATTACTTTCATCTTGTTGCCTTTAACCTATTTTGCCACTATTTTGGAGGATTACTTAGGATCAGTTTGTAGTTGAAAAACTAAGTGGTTACCAAGCCTCAACTTCCGGACCGACATACTGAGGTTTTGCTTCAGAATTACTGGATAATTTTCCTTCCACATCCTGCCAGGTGTTTTCTAGAATGTATCGGTCCCTGTTCTAGCAAGACATCCCTACAACATGATGCTGCCACTTCCATGCTTCATTTTAGAGATCGTGGTCTTCCAATCAAGAGGCTTTATCTTTGTCGTGGTGGTCCCTTACGAACTCCAGTCTCTTTCAGCTTTTCGATGCCGGTCTCGGAGCAGGGTTTTATCTTTGGGTGACAGCCTTTCAAGTCTTGGTGATGTAGAACTCGTTTGACTGTAGATATGGATACCGTGGTGTCCGATGCCGCCAACGATTTATCAAGTCATTTTTAGTTATTCTGGTGATCCGTCCAACCATTCGGAGCAAAGTTCGTTGATCTGTGCAGTCCAATTTACGTTTCACTCCTGAATATGCTATGTCTTTGTGGTACCAAGGTCTTTATATTTTCGAAAAATTGTTTGTACAAATGCTCTTGGTAATTTCAGTTGCATGGAAATGGCTCCTAATGAGAAACAAGACTTGCAAAAAAATGCACAATGTTCTTCCTCGGGGCTTGGCTGTGTTACTTGGATTTTCTCATAATGGAAATCAAGACCTAAAATGTACTCGCTGTAAACGATGGCCGTTTTATACAGCCGCACATCCATGACTGTTACATCATAATTATGTCTATTGGTCAGTAGAAGGCTTATAAAAGTAATTACATCATTTTCAGGAACCTTCCAGATTGAATAAGGGGACCGTCAGCTTTTACGTAAATTTTTGAACCTCTGGAATTCTGAGAAACTGAGTAAAACCTAATAATACATACATCTCTAAGCCATTTTTATCCAATCACCGCTGATGTAAGTATACTAGATACCCTAACTGACATTCCACGTAAAAAAAAACTGCGCCATGAAGTGGGCATTGCTTTAAAAGTTTGAATTGAATATTCTGAACATATGAGTATTTAAACTTTTTATTTCATCTGCAGGTGTTCGACGTTGTGACATGTTAAAGATATGTAGATACTTATTCAAAAGTAAGAAAGATATATAGGCTGAAATGTAGATGTAGATATAGAAGTAGAAGTAGACGGAAATTTTGATGTAGATGTAATTGCAGGTGCAGATGAAGATATAGGTTATAAACATATAGATTTTTGTGCTAGCGCATGATTAAGTAAGTTAGAAACACAAAGAAATTTCAAGATGATAATTTGTGAGGGTTTGATGCATTTACTGAATGGAGTTCCCACTACTCTATTACAAAAGATTTTTACGCTTAAATGAGAATTAGATCATATAGAGGTAGAATTGGCGAAATCATTCCTCAAATATTCATTTTTATTGATCATTTTGTAGTGATATTTCTGAGAACTACTTGCTTTACATACGTGACTGGAATTTTGTATTGCAGATGAAGAACTTGAAAAGATGGTATGTGTTAATCTTAATTTGTTATCTCGTTTAGGATTTAATATCAATAAAATACTAGACATAAGGCCAGATATCCTGGCAGGAAATACCATAAAATAAATATTTCTCATAAATTAATGTCTTATAACGGGTGAAAGAAGCATGCTCATTAAAATGAAATACAAACAAAATTCCTATCCTCAAACCTCAGAAAAACGCTTTCTGAGCCCCTGACGGAGATGAAACTTGCAACGACCCGATGGCTGGTGGGATGCTCTAGCCATGTTGAACTCGCACTATAGCTCACCATCTGAGTCTCGATAGCTGCATGGATAGCTAATGATTACAGTAAAATTTACCGATCTTGCTGTTTCTTCTAAAAGGATTTATTGAAGTAATCAAATATTTTGGGTAGTTTAACTGTCTTTCTCAAGACACTGACATTTACATTTATTAAAAAAAGAAAGTCGCAGTAAAATAAAATATAAAATTTGATGATGAAAAATTTAGTGATTAAAGGTTATTCAATGCTATAAGAAATTATTAAATTAATATATTACAACAACGATTGTATGGAGTTCTCCTAACAGAGTTATAAAGCATGCATAACATAAAAGAATTGAACTACTTTTACAGAGTCTTTATTAGATGGAATTAACATGTCACCATCAATAACGCATTTTCACAACAATTGATATCTAACACCTTTTGTAAAGGACTTTTTACGAGTATTCCCATGAACAAAGTGTTTATAGGCGATGTCATGAATGTCTACCTCCATGATAAAAAGTCGAGTGCTCCATCTCCCGTTTTAATTGCCATGTTAATGTCTATGGTGAAGAGTGGCAAAGCAATTTTTTTAAAAAGGCATAATCAGAGTTAACGCTTTTGGTAATTAGTTGCATTTAAGTTACTATAACAATATTGGAGCATTTTTGGGGGGAGAAAGTACTTCTGAACTTAACCCCAAATGTACCTCGTCTGTGTTCCATAGGAACATTTACCAACGAAATACATAGCATTGAATATCTCCAGGTGTTTTGAAGCCGCTATCTGCCAAAATTACATTGTTTTCGTTAAAAAATTACTCTTTAGACCTTGAAAAGGCAGATCAACTACCTGTGAGCCACACAATTCAATCGGTTTTAAAGCATAAAACATATATAATCTTTCCTGGAACTGAAAAGTTTAAAGCTTATGTGTTGTAGGTAAAAGGAACAACGAGAAACTGACAATTTGAGGTAAGGTGCTTTACCACCGTGACAACGTAAATGAAACCAAAACTAGATGTTGCTGCATGTGAAGCAGTAATTGAATCTTTAAAAAATCCAATCAAATGCTCAAATTTGGGGCATTCTGCCAGACGCAAACCATTTGCTATCTAAAACGATCATCAACCAAACATAAATATGGAGGAGAGAAAAGAGGACTCAAGATAGTTGCGAAGCCTCGGAGTCAAAATAATTGGAAAAACTATAAAGAACAAAAAACTAGTTAACATTTTGTTCTATCAACAAGAAGAGCATAAGAACGTCTTTGACAACCTCCAGGAATTCCGCTCCATTTATATCACTTTTAGTCTTTTCCATTGCTGCTAAGTTATTAACCCGACAATTTTAAGGAAACATATTCCAGGAAGACACTTGATTTGCTCGCGCTCTCTCACTCGACTACGTTGCAACGAATGACCAATAACTGATTCTGATATAGAACCCAGTTCCGGAAATGAGACAAAGAGACCCGAAAGAGTTCACAAGAATTGGGAAAGTCATGCATGGGCTTATGGAAAACGAACTTATGGAAAGCGACAGTGGAGAGTTCAAATCGAGGCAAAGTGACAGCAACACTTTCAGACAACTTCGTCCTTCAAAACCATTTAATTCTGATGTCGTGTGGATGACTTGTAGATCGAATTGAGCTTCCAAACAATGGTGTTCCACATTCAAGCCCTCAAGACCTTTATTTAATACAGTTAGGTTATAAAAGCAGCTCTTTAATGTATAGACACAAGCGTTGGTAAAAGTTTCAACAAGTACCTGATGCCCATTTTAAACCCACATTTTAAAAAAACTTAATTTAAAAACAATTTGGAGAGACTTACTTGAAAACGAAGTTGCCCAGCAATTAGCCTCACCAAATGAAGGGGAAAAAGTACTTTTAGAGCCGAATGAAACATACAACATAGCGGTTGCTATGCCCTTAAATTTACACAATGCAGGAAGAATAAAAAAATAGATTGCCATGTACAAAAATCTTCCACAAGACAAAACTGTTGTTCGTCTTCTCGTAACTTCTGCCTGTGTAGTGGAACTATGCCTCTATGCTCATATTAAGTTTGTAATTAATAAGAGAAATATGATACCGCATGTTTGATGAACAGTTGGGCGAGCTCCTTTCGTGTCGATTTTAGGCGAAGGCTCTGAGCTCTAGAGTGGGTCGATAAGTATTGTTTGGATAGTGTCCTGCTACATAACTGGAGCCCGAGAGGGGACAAGTCTTAAACTGAGTAAGTCTATCTCTGACTGTCCGAGATTCCTTTATTCCGTGTTAACAATAATGGAGCTATCCAAAGGAGAGTGTCTCAAGATTGAGTGGGAACGTATTATTTCGCTAGTGAACAGTACAGGGGACTCAATGACAATCGAATCGAATGCAGACGCCTAGTCGTAGAAGCACGGAATTGGAATGAAATTTTGGAAAGAAGAATTCGTCAGCGTTAAGGCGTATTTTACGTACGGGTTCCAAGGCGTTTAGGAAGTGTCTGGTGATACAGTCTGTTTATGTAAACAGTCGGTCTGTGGCGCCGTAAACAACAAACCACAGCCAAGTGTGGCGCAGTATTTCTCCCGACCGCAGTTTTCACCCTTCTATGAGTTCTCCGAAGACGAAAAAGCTAAAGGAGTGACATACAGAGTTTGGCGCTTCGAGATCGACAGTGCAATGAAGGAAGGCTTTCACGCAGAGGAAGTGATTGCTAAACAAGTGCTAAGATCGCTTCAGGGAGAAGCCAAAACGAAGATTGATGGACTTGGGCCCGGCTCAAAGCTAAATGAAATCTTGGAACGGTTGGACCAGTTCTACAGCGACTCTGGCACAGCAACCTGGAAGGAACTGTTGACAGCTGCCTATGCCATGAAACAAAAAGAAAACGAAGTTTCCGCTTACGTCTCAAGACTCGACAACAAGTTGCGTATGGCTAAGGAAAAAGGGACTAAGCTTATTCCCGACGAACAGTCGCTTGAAAAACACCTAAAGCTGTTATTCTTTGAAGGCTTAGCTACGGATATCGAAGACAAAACTCGTCATAAAAAAGAAAGCTGTGCAACATTTCACCAAATAATCGACGCCGCTCGTCATGGTGAACGTGAAGCTGCGGTGACTCATCAAGGTAAGCAGGTCACTAGGCAACATCAGGCCACTACTAGTGAAAGTAAGAAAGGAACGCCCCACGCCACCGGATGCTACTAAACCGACTTGGGTGACAGAGCTTTGTAACTCCATGGTAAAGGAGTTAACTTCAGCGCTTACTACTAACTCAATGCAGTATGTGCAAAGTGCTAACCAATTCAAACTTGCGGATGAGGATCAAGGTCAACGGACCCTCGTGCGGTGTTTTCGGTGTGGGCAGCTCGGTCACATGAAGAAAGGATGTAGGAACCCTCGGGCACCCCAGGCTCAGGGAAACGACAACCTGCCTCCGACGAGGGTCAGTCCGAGGCAGTAGGAGGACCCACGACATCACAAAGAAATGTTAGCGAACTTGTTGGTGCAGCAAATGAAACCAAAGCCCTTGGTAGAAGGGAACCCGTGTATGACACTAATCGACATAGGAAGTCAAGTAAATACAATTGCTAAGTGGTACTACGATAAGTATCTCTCCGTTAAACCGCTACGTTCTGTGGAGAATTTATTGCGAGTAGTTGGTGCTGGTGGTCAAGAAGTCCCCTTTTGTGGTTTTGTCAACGTAGAAGTAACATTTCCCAAATATGACATTGGCACAGACGCCGCTGTTCCTGCCCTGGTGCTAGTCGTCCCTGACAATGACTACATTGGGACAAATGTGACCAAGCACTAAAGAGATAAGTGTTCAGAGCGATATGGGGAAGACTTTATTGGAAAAGTACATACATCCCGGCCTTGGCAACGAGCATACAAGCCCTTGTCTATCCAGGAGAGCTTCGCAGTCCGTGACCAAGAGAATTGTGTAAAGGTACGATGCAGACAACCGGTTACTGTGGCGGTATTCCAAACAGTAGTCGCCTGGGGTATAATCCACAGCCCTCCTTAGTGTACCACCAGAGTCATTTTAGAGCCATCGGAAAGCATTAGGGCTTATTCCCAGCTATCTCTGGAGCTGGGGTTGGTCTCTCTTTCACCTGGTAAAGCCACATGTCGTGTACCTGTAGAGATTAGAAATGTTTCAGACAAAGCAGTTAGACTTCCAAGAAGAATGTGTTTGGCCACCGCTGGTGTCGTCGAATGAGAGAGCTCGGTTCCAGTGAAACCACACCCATCAAATTTTGTTCTACAAGTCAATCTCCACGATGCCCCTCTTACAGAAGAGCAGCGAAAGAAAGCAAGTAACCAACTGCAACGGCTGTCGCACGCTTTCGCAAACAGTGACCGAGATCTCGGATGTACTTCAGCGGTTGAGCATGAGATTCATCTCAGCGACGATGTGGCGTTCAGACAACCTCATCGAAGGGTACCTCCGGGGTAGATAGAAGAGTTTCGCCAAGCCATCCTGAATATGTTAGAGAATGGTGTTATCCGAAAGAGCAAGAGTCCATATGCTTCACCTGTGGTATTGGTGAGGAAGAAAGACCAAAACATTCGTGTTTGCGTAGACTTCAGGAAACTCAATTCCAAGACCATCAAGGATTCTTACCCAATCCCCAGAGTCGCTGAGACACTAAAAGTTTTAAATGGATCTAGATGGTTCTGTACACTAGATCTTCAAAGTGGCTACCTTCAGGCCCGCATCGCAGAAAAAGGCAAACAGAAGACTGGAATGACTGCCATTTGGACTATTTCAGTTTCAACGAATGCCATTTGGCTTAACATATGCACCTGAAACTTTTCAGCGGCTGATGGAAAGTTGCTTGGAGGGCTTGAAGTTTCGCACCTGCGTTGTCTACCTAGATGACGTCATTATTTTTAGTAAAACCTTTGAAGAAATGTTGACAAGATTGGAGGAGGTACTCACTCGCCTCGCAAGCTTTGGACTTAAGTTAAAGCCCTCAAAATGCCGTTTTTTTCAGAAGAAAGTTACTGTCCTTGGCCATGTCGTCTCGGAAAATGGTGTTGAACCAGATCCATCGAAGATCTCGGATCTTCGCGAATGGTTGTCAAACCCTCCTGCTAATCACAAACAACTGCAGACTTTTCTAGGTTTCGCGGGTTACTATCGCTCGTTTGTGGACAATTTCTCCAAGATAGCTGAGCCGCTATACCGCTTAGTAGGAGGCAGATGCAACACGAAACGAGGGCGAACCAGACTTCTACCTTTTGTTTGGACTGAGTAGTGCAAGAGTGAATTTGAAGCCATCATACAACGGTTAACATCTCATCCCGTCTTAGCGTACCCTGATTTTACCTTGCCTTTTATATTACATGTGGACGCCAGCGCTGAAGGTCTGGGAGTTACACTCTATCAGGTACAAGACGGAATGCCCTGCGTAATTGCGTATGGCAGTCGGACACTGAGCGAATCCGAAAGAAATTATTCGGCTTATAAACGTGAGTTCCTCGCACTTAAGTGGGTGATCGTAGACAAGTTTCGTGACTATCTTTATGGCCGGAAGTTCACGGCAGTAACTGACAGCAACCCTCTCACTTACTTGTCGACGTCTGCTAAACGTAGCCCAAGGGATCATGGCTGGTTAGCTGCTTTGGCCCCCTTCGATTTCGACATTCTTTATCGGCCTGGAGAGTGCAATAGCGACGCGGACGGATTATCGAGATTGCCACACACGACTGATGTCGTGGAAGACTCACAAGAGGATAGTGTGCGCCCACTTCTTTCCAGGACTCGACCCATTTCTAAAGAAAGCCAAGTCTGTTGTCCAGCAGCATCATTTCAAGCAATGTGTGCTTACCATGGGATCAATCAAGACGACACGCATGTTAAAGGGCAATGGACCCCAGCTGTTGAGACCACTAGCATATCACTAGAAGTTGTGACTGATGTCGTCCAAACCGTCAACAATCCCAAAGCAACAAGTTCCCAGTGTATGGACTCTGTCGCTTGGAGGAAATACCAAGACGCTGACCCAAGCCTCAGTCGTTGTTTTCCCTACTTATTACGGGGCAAACCTCCCACCTGCAAGGAGTTGAAGAACGAGCCCCCAGATGCTACGCGGCTCCTTTACCAGTGGGACCGTTTGGTTCTCCACAATAGTGTCCTTTATCGCCGTGTTACCATCGATCAACAAGATGTAACTCAGCTGGTGATTCCGTTTCAGAGGCGAGACCGCATTCTTCGAGGTCTACATGATGACATGGGTCATCTCGGCTGCGATAAAACCTTGGAAACAGTTTGCCGACGTTTCTAATGGCCATCCATGACCCAAGATATCAATTGGTACGTATCCCGGTGTGAAAGATGCATACGTCGTAAACCACCTGATCTAACCCGTGCCCCCATGGTTCCAATAAAGACGACAGAGTCTTTAGAACTATTGGCCATGGACATCCTTCAGTTGGTAAAAGGAAAAGGTGGATACGAAAACGTGGATACGAAAACGTGTTGGTGGTTACCAACAGTTTTACGAAATTCGCTTGGGCGTTCGCCACTCGTAATCAAAAGGCTAATGTAGTAGCAAGAATTCTCTGGGACAACATCCTGGCAAACTATGGATTCCCCCAGAGTCCTTCCATTCAGACCAAGGAAGGGACTTTGAGTCAAAGGTCATCAAACAACTGTGCAAACTTGCGGGTATACAAAAAACCCTAACGACACCTTATCACTCGCAGGGGAACGGACAGACGGAACGTTTCAATAAGACACTGCTCCATATGCTTGGTACACTTGATGAAGAAAAAAAAGCAAGCCTGGCCAGAGTACCTAACTCCTATGGTGCATGCTTACAATTCGTCCAAGCATGCCGCGACCGGCTACACTCCGTTTTGCTTAATGTTTGGACGACACCCCCGGCTACCCATTGACATCGCCCTTACCGTCAACTCAGAAGACCCAAAACAGGTCACGACTGCAGTATATGTCAAGAAACTCCGAAGGCGACTGTAATTTGCTTATGAGCGAGTCTCTCGGACCTCCACCAACCTCCACCAGAGGACAACCTTCACCAGAAGACCAACCTCTACCAGAAGACCAACCTCCGCCAGAAGACCAACCTCCACCAGAAGACCAACCTCCACCAGAAGACCAACCTCTACCAGAAGACCAACCTCTACCAGAAGACCAACCTCCACCAGAAGACCAACCTCCACCAGAAGACCAATCTCCACCAGAAGACCAACCTCCACCAGAAGACCAACCTCCACCAGAAGACCAACCTCCACCAGAAGACCAACCTCCACCAGAAGACTAGCCTCCAGCAGAAGACCAGCCTCCACCAGAAGACATACCTCCACCAGAAGACATACCTCCACCAGAAGACCAATCTCCACCAGAAGACCAACCTCCACCAGAAGACCAACCTCTACCAGAAGACCAACCTCCACCAGAAGACCAACCTCCACCAGAAGACAAACTTCCACCAGAAGACCAACATCCACCAGAGGGATCAAGAATACAGCGACGTTCTACCAGGATTCGCCACGCACCCGACCGCTTGGCATATACTGCTATATTGTGCTGCAAGATGACAACCTTGCTGTCATTGGTCAACGAGACGAATAAAGGAATTATCCGAGACATTCTGGTCCACTGGTTAAACTTGGACACTTGATGCATTATTGTAATGTCGCGACGGCACTTCACTTGAGTGGGGGGGGGGGGAAGTGTAGTGGAACTATGCCACTATGTTCATATTAAGTTTGTAATTAATAAGAGAAATATGATACCGCATGTTTGATGGACTGTTGGGCGTGCTCCTTTCGTGTCGATTTCAAACGAAGGCTCTGAGCTATAGAGTCGGTCAGTAAGGTTTTTAGAAAGAATAAAATAACCTTTAAAGAAAACCGAGCGATTCACTGAGTATTGTTTGGATAGTGTCCTACTACACCTGAACTGAATTAGTTCCTCAATATTTACGAAATGACTTATACCCCAATAAAATTGGTTACCAGTGAAAATTCGACACAATGTAACAAGTGCGGAGAGCTTTGTCATAGTGTTCTAACCTTCCTAAATTACCTCAAGTACTTCAGATGGGCGAATCTTGTCATTTTAGGACTAAATACATCAAAAATTCTTCCAGCAGACGATTTGAACATGTAGATAGCAGATGTCCTAAAAATGCAATAATTCACTACCCCCAAATGTGAGTGACATAATCAGCAACCTGGCCTTATAAAATGCACAACATCGGATGCCCTTGGCAGGAGTCAGTCTCATTTCTGCACAGAAGTTGGAAAATGACATGCATGTCTAGAAAGAATGAAATTCAGCATAGTCGGATCATCAAAAAAAAAAAAAAAAAAAAAAAAACCAATCAAACAAAAAAAACAGGAAAAGGCGTCAAGGGAAAAAGGTCCATTGTTTAACCAATGTCAAATAAAACCAAGCCACAAATGAGCTTAGACATAAAGGACCTCTGTTGAACAACTCCAGAATAAATAGAAAGAAGACACAAAGCAAAATCGTCATGAGCAATCAACTGCTTATCACGTTTCCTTTTCAAGAAATATCACACGACAATAACTTACTCTATTAGATTCGACGTACCCTGGACGTACGTCTCGTACTTGGGAGGACGTAATGTCTAATGGTCATTCATTGTCATACTTTATCACTATCGATGTACACTGGAATTCTGCCTTTTACTTGAAAGGACGTGATGAGCTCTGACTACTTATTTGGATACTTATGAAGATGTAATGATGTCAGACGTTCATATCCAAATTCAGTTGCACGGATGAAACTCTGAAAATAAGATTTTGGGAAATTAAACAGTTAACTATAATTTACTCATTGTCAAATGTATTTCCTCTTTATATGTAGGTAAGTGTATGCAATTTCGAGATATTTGGCAGGACAATGTCATTGCTTTAATCAAGCTAGGTCTGAATGAGGATTTAAGGACATCCGTTGCTTTCAACAATAAGGTTTATAAATGCACCAGCCGGAGAGAACATCAAAGCTGTCATCTTGTAGAACTTCAATGTGCCTTGTTCGTTGTTTGATATCGCGCTTCAGCTAGTAGGCCATTCCTAGTAGTTCCCGCCACCGAGATCGACATCTAAGATATATATAATTTCCATCTATTCATTTGGTTATTTCTGTTTTTCAACCCACAATTCCTTGAAAAGTACGTCGTGTATTTGAAGAGTGGCCAGAAAAAAATTGTTCGCTCAATTTTTATTTCCCAATGATTCAGTTACGTTACCGCTTCACGCCTACCTACTATAGGGCGTAACATTGACTCCCATGAAGCATCCGATATTATGTAACGTTCCAACTTGTACGAATGTAAAATGAAATTCTACCTGTATGTCAAACGTAACATGTTTGTCATAGGTGTACAACTTTTATGTAACCAGCCCTTATTTTCGTTCTGCCACACTGCAAAGCATGGACAATCAGGTTCGTTTTCATCAAACTCTTCAGAAATTTCAAACAGTTGTCGTATTTCAAGCCTGAATTATCTGAATTCAAGAATGCTGACTACCTGACGAAAAACAAGTCCACGAGAAGGGCTCTTTACAGAACGTGAATGTTCATGAACGTTGTCCTTGTTGTGCTTAAAGCTTAGCAAATAAATCAGCGGGGTTTCCTCATTTTCTTGAAATAAAAACGGCAGATTAAATGCATACAAGTTAAGACGACTTAACTAGTTAAAGAAAATATGTCAATTATGAATGTATCCTGTGGTGAGTCTCCACCTCTTGCCATAGATCGTTCCATTGTCAATGTAAAATGCCCTCTTTGAGAACAACGAAAACAGAGGTTTTCATGGCATATATACCTGGTACATATGTATATGACAAATATACATACGTACAAATATATCTATATGTATATATATATATATATATATATACTCAAGTAGTGGTTTGAGAACTCTGGCTCCTTATTAATCCATGTTCGTTCTGAACTGCACTGATGAGATATGGTGTAGAGAAACATACGTCTGCAGATTGAACATATATATATATATATATATATATATATATATACGTGAACGTTTAGGTTTACGAAATGCAAAGAGGGCTCAATAACGCAAAGAAAGAGCAAATGGGATTATATCGCTTACCTCAAAAAGTCACTACAGCCTGTTTTATCTTGGGAAAGAATCTTCAGGTGACCAAGATGAAACAGGCTGTAGTGACTTTTTGAGGTAAGCGATATAATCCTATATATATATATATATATATATATACAAGGTGTATCAAAAAAAAGTAGACAATTTTGAAATGTCTAGAAAACTATAAATTTATCAAAATATCTCATGGATTTGTGTTAGTATAGGTACTTTAGTATCTTCAGGTCAATCTAACACTAAAAACAAACAGAAAATTTAACCTCGAAAAAAACGAAAGCGGTTTGTGGAAGCCTAATTTTGAATGGCTTGTGCAAACATGAATGAGGGGTTTAAGATCCAATTTGAATTAATGGCCTAAAAGTTTGGGTAATTTTTTACAAAGTATCAAAATTTCAGAACATTTGTTGAATATTAAGTCGGCCGCGCAACTGCATAAACTTGGACTTTTTTCTGTTTAACTCGCAGTTCGTGTAACTTTTTTCATGTACGAATGATTTCATGCATGAGTGATTGCTCGGATGACTAAGCTAACAATGGTGTTGTTAAAAATAAACTACATTTAGAAACTCGCATAAAAAATCATTTGTTACACAAAAACGTTAAAACATAAAAAGCAAACAAGAGCAGAATTTACAAAAGTTTTCTTCAGTCCTCAACATGTCCGCCGTTTCTTTCCATGCAGAGTCTTGCCCTCCTTCTCATGCTAAAAACTACACGACGAACCATTTGCTTATTCTGTTTCAGAGTATCCATCTCGTGTTGAATTCTCGCCTCAATCTCGTCCAGGTTTGCTGGTGGAGTGGCATAAACCTTAGATTTTAGGTAGCCCCAAAAGAAAAAATCCAATGGAGTCAAATCTGAAGATCTCGGTGGCCATTCTAAGGGACGATTTAAAGCAATAACTCGGTTTCCAAACAATTGTTCCAAACGCTCAGAAACATTTCGTCTCCTGTGAGGTGGCGCTCCGTCTTGTATCCACCAAAGCCGCTGAGACCGGCCATTTTTGTTCGGAGCGAAACAGCGTATTTCCCTTAATTCAGGAACCACTTGCTTAATTATCATTTGCAGGTAGTGATCGCCGTCTATGTTCTGCCGAAAGAAGAAAGGACCAACGATAGTTCCATTACCAATCAATCCTACCCATACAGTTACCTTTAGACGGTCATCATGTCGCTGATACTCAAAGTCTATGGGTTGTTGACCACGGGGACAATACTCTCGGATGTTATGGGTGTTGACAGAGGCATTAAGGGCAAATCCTGCTTCGTTTTCAATCAGTACGTTTTCAAGAAATCGCGCTGGTCGGTTCAGAAAGCCCTGGCAAAACCGTTCTCGCCATTGGTAATTACCTGCAAGCAATTGATGGCACAGTATCATTTGGAATGGGTGAAATCGTAAGTCCAACCGTGTGATACGATTAAAGGTCGCAGATGATAAATCAAGATCATTCCGCCAGGCACTTATTCTCTCCTCACCTGGCCGCTGATTTTCGATCTCATTTCGTACGGCTTCGATATTTTCTTGAGTCCTTGATGTTCTCAGACGTCCTGATCTTCCCGGTTGAGGTTGCAACTTGTCCCATTGGCACTGTACTTAGCTATATTCTTGTAAACTGCAGCTCGAGATGGACAGCGTACATCAGGATACTGTTCTCGAAACCTTTCCAGAACTCTCTTCACGTTCCTGTTATTACAGTGGTATTCTGTCACCAAAAAAGCTCTCTGCTGTGAAGTGTACTGCGGCCTTACCATTTTTAAAATGTTTGATATGAAAAACAAGCTAGCAAATGAATTTGATTCACAATTCCTAAAACGGACATCCCTCTTTCATTCCCTCAGGTGTAATTAACATAGCCTTTTATTAAACAAAAGAATGAAAAAAGAGTATTCACTCTTAGCTTAGTCATCCGAGCAATCACTCATGCATGAAATCATTCGTGCATGAAAAAAGTTAGTCGAGCTGCGAGTTAAACAGAAAAAAGTCCAAGTTTACGCAGTTGCGCGGCCGACTTAATATTCAACAAATGTTCTGAAATTTTGATACTTTGTAAAAAATTACCCAAACTTTTAGTCCATTAATTCAAATTGGATCTTAAACCCCTCATTCATGTTTGCACAAGCCATTCAAAATTAGGCTTCCACAAACCGCTTTCGTTTTTTTCGAGGTTAAATTTTCTGTTTGTTTTTAGTGTTAGATTGACCTGAAGATACTAAAGTACCTATACTAACACAAATCCATGAGATATTTTGATAAATTTATAGTTTTCTAGACATTTCAAAATTGTCTACTTTTTTTGATACACCCTGTATATATTTATTATGTATGTCTATTATAAACTATTTCTCTGGACTTCTGATCGTTCTTTTTCTTTGTCTTTTAACTCATTGCTTCGACTCATCAGTAGAAATGACGGTTTCACGGAGAGCTGAATGTTTTAGCGCGGTCGGTAACTTGCCTCTGTAATTCCATCTTTGTGACCGTCTGATTGATCGATTTTTTTGTAGCTTTGTGATTGGCTGATGGATCCTGTGAATGACTTTGATTGAGTGTCGTCCGTTGGGAAAACCTGGTGAAGGGTTTTTTCTTTCTTCAAAGAGTGTTGGTAGTTGGTCGCGTAGGTTGTTGTTGAGAAAATTGGTGGTTGGAATTCATGATGAAATTTAGAGATTTGCTGATGGCAGATTACACGCATCTCTAAATAGAGATTGAAAGTAGATCTGTCTGTGCTATACCAGCCTTCTATAAATTCGTAGACATGTTTCGTAGTGGGTTGTCCAAGTATTTTGGTTTGAGACCAGGAGAGAGTATGTACATGGTTGTCTGCATGGTTTGCTGGAAGAGATCTTGGGTCATGTCTTTTGATAAAGCTGGGTTGTTTGTCGTGTTTCTACTTTCTTCGAAGTTTCTAGGATGTATTATTGTTGGCAGTTACGGCAGGAGAACATGTAAACAGCATTTGGTTATGTCGGTTGTAGCAACCCTGCCTTTGCGCTCCGTAAAGACTGTCGCAAGTTTGAGGGTTTGTCTATGGAATAGCGTCACGTCGCACCGTCTAAGTAGTCTGACGGTCATTTCTGAGGATGCACAGAAGAGTTACTATTTCCTTTTCTGCCGTTGTTTGGTCTGGACGATGAGTGGTGTTTTCTGGTGCGCTTTTCTTTTTTTGTGTCATTTTTTTCATGAAGTTTTTCGGTTTGTTGTTCTTGCATAGATTTCGGAGAAGGGCTTTTGTTCGCCTTGTTTTGATCCTTGAGTGTTACAATGGGTTTCAATTCGATTGTATAGGGGCTTGAAGCTGCTGATCTTGTGTTTGGCAGAGTTGTTGCTGTGGTAGTTTAATATGTGATCTGTGTGAGTGCTTTTTCTGTATTTCTGTGTAAAGTGTGTACCATTAGCAGTTCTGATTAACAGAAAATTTTGAAAAGCAAGTTTTTTGTCCGGTTGTTATTTTTTGGAAGAGATATTTTCGGTGGTGGTGTGGATGATATGTAGTACGTCTTTTAATTTGTTCGTCTTTACGGTGGCGTATACATCGTTGACGTATCTTTCCCATAGGCTTATACCGTTGGGGTTCGTTACATCTCCGTTTTTGAATCTTTGCGTTGCTGTTTCAGGGAGGAAAGTGGATAACGGCGAGCCAATAATTATATATGCCGACTATTTGTTTATAAAACGCGTTTCGGAAGAGAAATTCAGTCGTCTAGTAGATCATGAATGTCGTTTATTGTCCAGGTTAACATTCGTGTTCCAAGATGTGTCATCACATAGTAATTTTTAGGTGATCGTTTTCGCAGTTGGTACTGATATACATTTAAATAGTCATAGGATGGTCCCGAGGTTTAAATGAGGTGATGTATTTACCAGAGGTACGAGTAGTTATAGAAGGTATTCTGATAGCTGCTGGGTTGGTGTTCTAGGAAGTGAGATTATGAGACGAAGTGGTATATTTGGTTTGTGGATCTTAGGTAAGCCGTAGAATCTGGTGGTTTGTGCATTGTTGGGTGTCACTCAGTTGCAGGTGCTTTTGCGTTGCTACCTATGGTCATTTAGGAACTTTAGTGTTTTTTATATATTTTATATATTGTTGTGGCTTTTATGGGGTCACTGTCTAAAATAAGGAAGGTGTTCGTGCCTTAAACATTTAAAATGACTTTGATGTTTGAGAAACATGAGGGCTTGGATATATCTGAGTCTCGGTAGCTTAATGGTTAGAGTGTCTAACCGGTCATCAGAAGGTTGTGGGTTCGATCCCCGTCTGGGGCTTAGAAATCATTTTCTGAGTATCGACCTTGAAGATCGTTCATCTACCTTAAAATGACTTTCTTAAGCGTATTCGGTCTTGTTTATTACAACAGTAACCCGTCGTTTGTCTGCAGAGAAAATGACAATTTCGTCATCTTTTTTAAATCCTTTAGGGTTTGTTTTTCTACTTTGTTCAGATCAAGTTGTTGTCGGCGATGTAAGAGGCTATCGGTAACTTGGTGTCTTATGTTGTTTTCGGTGTCTTCATCGGGATTTTCAGTTTAGGTTTAGCTTCTAAATCAGCCATGAAATCGAGTGAGTCAACGTTTTTTGTGTTTTAGTTCATCCCTTTGGTGAGCACCTGTTTTTGTGCGCTGTGATTTGCCCGGCCGAAGCGTTTTTAATCCATTTATCGTTGTCGTTGGTCTGTAATTGGTAGTGCTTTCTGTATTTCTGGTTAACTTGTAGTTCACTGTGTTGTTTGGTCTAGCATTCCTTGACAAACGTATACATACCCACGATCTAGTCATACTGAACATTTAACAGAAAGGAAAAACCCACTACCAGGGTTTCCCTTAAGAGAGCGACGATTCAAAACCAGTCACCACATCCTTCAGCGAATCACATCATTACAAGCAATCAACGAATCAGGAGCTTAATGGGAATGTGGTAACATAGACACGTGGTTTTCTAACTCTAAAACATCAAACGAGCAGTCATACCCGCACTTCTCATGAAGAATATAGACATATCGAGTTGAAAGCTCAAAAAAGAGAACAATCGGACGTCCGGAGAACCTTTTAATCATAAACAGATGTTTATATGCATATTGTATCCTTTCTTGGATAGTCATATCTGAAGAAGGGGGTTGTCCCTGAAAAGTAGTATTCAATTTATTTTGATAAGATTTTTATTAAATGTACATATCAAACATCTCATTTCAAATATTTTTCTTTCGATTTCTAGGAAAACCAGTGTCTTTTCTCATTGTTGTTTCGTGAAAAAAAAGAAACCAGACGTAGACTGCATTTCCCCGGAAAATACCTTCTCGGACTGTGAGAAAATGATAAAAAGCAATGTGCTACGATACATGGTGTGGATCGTTCTTGTGGGAATTGTTGCAGGGAACCTGCTTGCCTTTGCCTTGAGAGTTGCGAATAAGGACCCCTGCTACTTTCAAAATTTTCTCATTCACAACCTCCACATTGGTGATTTTATGATGGCAATTTATGTCGCGGCTATAGTAAACAGAGACCTAGAATGGCGTGGTGACTACTACCTTCATGATAGTGAGTGGCGTTCGAGTGCAGCTTGCAAGAGTTTTGGCGTCTTGTCTCTGGTGTCTAGTGAAGTGTGTGTTCTGACGCTTGCAGTAATGACATACGACCGACGTAAGCAAATTGTTAATAACGTGATCCCTCCAAATATGCAGCCTCGACGTCGTGGCAGAGTGAAAGCGTTTGTAGCTCTGATTTGGTTAATATCCTCTGGGATAGCTCTCATTCCTGCAGTTGTCAACAGATATTTTTACGATGAGGAAAAAGGTGAAGGGTATTATGGTACAAACGGATTGTGTTTGCCACTTCAACTACCTGGAGAAAAGGATCCCGCCTGGGAATACTGTCTTGCTGTTTTTGGTGTGTTTAACTTTATTGTCGCCTGCTACATGGTTGTAGTCTACTGCACGATGTTTTATGCCTCGCATGTTGCAGCCAAAGAGAGCGTTAATACCCAGCGTGCCAAGGGTGAGCCAATTATGGCCGTCAGATTCGTCGCCATAGTCCTTACAGATGTTTGCTGTTGGTTTCCAATTTCCATCCTGATATTCATCTCTCTTGCCCTACTGGTTAATGATACAGAGAACCTTCTTTACGCTTGGTTTTCAATCTGCGTTGCCACCATCAATTCCGCCATAAATCCGTTGATCTATACCATTACTACGCCTTTCTTCTGGCCCAAATTCAAAGGATGGCTTTCACGTATTCCAAATCCGTTTAGCTGTTGTAAGTATTGGGAAAAACTTAATTTGATCACTTTCTGTGTAAGTAAAATAAGTTAACAGTTTATATGCAATGGAGGGTATTCACTCAAGACTCGCTAATATTTTGAATCTGTGCCATAGTTTGCATTCTGGTTCTGCTATATGTCATCCTGTTTTTCTCATTTTTCTGTGATCCCATCGCACATTGTTTACATTTTTGATCTTTCCGTACACTCTTTCTTTTTTTTCTCTTCCTTTTCCTCTCAGTTTTTTTACTCCATTACACCTGCCTCTTCTCCATGGAATAGCGGCTTGAACGTTGAATGGTTAAGTTAAGATAATTTTAAAGATATTTAGAAGTTGTATAACATTAAGCTCTTTTTAACGAGCTTTTCCCTTTGGATTACGAATAACAATCTAGATCCATGGCGTCGACCAGTTATGTACGAATGGCTTTTGGGAACAGTGTTGATGATT
The DNA here is from genome assembly GCA_030142905.1 of Heliopora coerulea. Lineage (NCBI taxonomy): Eukaryota > Metazoa > Cnidaria > Anthozoa > Scleralcyonacea > Helioporidae > Heliopora > Heliopora coerulea. Next base: position 216,883 of record JASJOG010000361.1, on the reverse strand, counting down.
GTACATAAATAAATAAATTGGTTATTAGTGGATGAGCTCATTATCCAGTTCGTATGCAAATTCAGACTCGCTAATTGCCAGCCTTACAGAATAATTAGCTGGCAAGAAAATTTCTAACTGGGAATAGAATGGCAGAGGTAAAGCAAGTAAGCAAATCAGAAAGTTTAGTCCCCCTGACAAGGAACAAGTTAGCAGGAAGTGAAATAAAACTCCACTGATTTACTGCTTTCTACTTGGAAAATTAAAATGATATTTTTGCTTCATTTAAATAAATCCTTACTCTTAGGTCGCTGTGGAGCGGAAAATGAAGCTCAGCCTGCAGCAGATGATGTTAATGGACAAGAAATGAGTGCCATCGAAGGGACAGGTAATGTACTTATGATGAACTGCATTAGAACATCAACTAAGCAGCAGATACATCACTGTTGTTAATATGCAGCTTTTCAGTCGAAGATGTTCAGAGCATTGAGTGCGATAGCATGTTTCCTCAGATCTTGTCTGATTCCAGTCATGAAAGTTCCTTTACTGTCACTTTGTGGGCCAGTTTTTTAAACTGTTTAGTCATTTGGTTTTACACGTTGCGATAATGATCATGGTGTATAAGATAATTCCATGAGATTTAGTGAGGCTTTTAATATGTAAGGAATTAAGTTGCAAAGACATCTAGTAGAAAATGATATTTAGTTTGAAAATATTTAATGTGATATTAATGATTGTATGCTATTTTCTATTTTAAACGTCAATCAGCAAACAAATTGAAGGATGGTAATGAATGGGAGGTAGAATTTACAAAGATGCTCGAGGAAATAAAATGCACCTGAAAATATATTATTTGCCAATGCATGAAAAAAGCAGTAATTTGTAAGACAAAATCCACTAATCACTTAGGCATTAGTTACTTTAGGAGAATAATCGTAAAACTAAAATCCGATTCTTAGTCTTAAGCACAGGATACTTAAACGGTTTGGCAATGCAATAGCTCAAACATTGTCACATCGTGTCCAAGAGAGAACGGCTATAAGAGTAATGATGACTTTTTAATTTTTTAAGAAAAGTAGTTTGACCAGATTACGAAATACTGAAGTTTGACACAACATCGAAGAACGAACTGCTGAAGTTGGCTGAGTTGTGGTTAGAAGAGATAAATAAAGAAAAAAATGCTGGTTTTTTGGATTTAGGTTCTAAAGCGATAACATCTTTACTCACAAACGTTTAATCCAGGAGCTTCAAGCTCTGGAATTTAGTCTGTAGTCGGTTACTTTTTTATATAGTGGATTCTGTGCAACTGTCCTGGATAAATGAGTCAATAAATTAATCAATAAATGAATGAATAAATAAATGAATAAATAAATAAATGAATAAATAAATAAATGAATAAATAAATAAATGAATAAATAAATAATGAATAAATAAATACATAAATAAACAAGCAAACGAACGAGCGAATGAATGAATGAAGTAATGAATACCTAAATAAGCTAATAAGACGTCTACGTAATCTAAAAGAGAAAAACCTTGCACTTATTTTCCGACATTTACTGCTTCGCTCGCACAGTATTTTTGATGATAGGAATTTTTTCGTTCCTTTTTGATTCCTGTGATTTGATGTTGTTGGGCTTTATTTTGTCAGATAAAGTTTTACAGCGATAAAAAGTTTTCAACCAAAGCTCAAACATCCCCGGTCCCCCATATTTCTTTTTAGTTTATCAAGCCTGTTGGCTTTAAACTTGACACTTATTGACACGAGGTTTTATAGGTACAAGGTATAGAAACCACAGTTGAAAATAATTTCCTAGGCATACAAAAATGGGGTCATCAACCAGACTTTCTACAAATGTTTTAAAGGCAATAAGGCCTGTCGAACTTAATTGTTTCGACGATTGACCTTATGACAGAATTAGGTAATCTCCATTGTCAAACTATTGGTAGTCACAAGACGTTTAAAACAGCACTATACTACAGCTGATCTGTAGGCTTATTTGTTGAACTAACTTACAGAGTTAGGAACCGTTTTTTAGATCAAAGAACGATTAACAGCAATAATAATGAAAGCAAGCCGTTTAAAACCAAAGCATTATAACAAAAACAAAATCTACATCTCTTGGACTAAAAATTGAAGAGAAGAGAAACGTCTCCCCACTCTCCCCTACCTTAACAAACATGCAGACGCTCATATACAAAAACCAGTAAAAATATGTCGGATATAGGTGTTGTAAAACCTGATTCTTGCTGATTTTTACGCTGTTAACAGGAATTATTTATAGCTTACTAAAAGTCATATCCTTATAAGTAAAAAAAAATGAAAACTCCGTCAACGCCCTTTCAATAACCTTCGGGAATGATTTATTCTTGGTTTTAAAATGAAATTTACCTGATTACAAATGTATAACATTCGGATGTCCTGTGTGGTTTTTATGGGTTTTGTCACCTTCCTTCGTGCTCTGGGGTGGCACCAACAAGACAATACAAAAAAGAAAACAAAACAAAACAAAAGAAAACTATTCTTCAGATTTTTCAAAATTTCTTTCGTTCCTTTAAAACTTTAGTGTTATATGCAAAGCCATTTCGAAAATTTATATGCTAACAATCTTAATATTAAGACCATTTTTAAATTTGAACCTAATTAGATCTAATTCTATATTATTTCCAGAAGTTATAGTTCAAAGTTATTCGAATGGCCGAAATTTTCTGATTTTAAAGCTGTCTTACTGTAAAAAAAGAAAAGTCTTTATAAATTTCTTCCTGCAATTGTAGGTGCGGAAGATCCAACTTATCAACACACAATTGCCGTACAAATCGAAGAAATTCCTACTCCTATGTTGATGAACAAAGGTAAGGAAATAAATTATAGCATGATACAGAAACTTTTCCGATTTCCAACATTCCACAAAACCTTCAAATTGGATTATCCAATCCTATGGTACCACAATTCAAATTTGCCATGAGTTTGCCCCAGAAATGTGCGGCAGTAAGTGATGTGGATATTAGGGATTATTAAAGGGTCTTTCTGCTCTTGAATGGACCTATTTGCATCACTTTCATGCTTTTGAAAGCGATGGAATACTTCACCACTGGCTCAATTCTAACATCAGCTTTTGTAAAAAGAGACTCACCCTTGGAATCGCAGTTTAACTATTTTATCTTGTATCTTGATTCCTACAGATCTTCCTGTTACATTTCCTGATTTTCCTTGGTTGATAGTTGACGAAAGTAAAGCTTCAATCAGTACTTTATATCTTTGAATGTTTATTCTTCAAAGTCTTCAAAGTGTTTTACATTCAACATCTCACGCATATCACTTCATATTTTCGAATCTTTATTATAGATATCTCCCCGATTTAAAATCTAGGATTATTAACCGCAAATGAATTGAGGATTAATCTGCCCTAGAATTTTTTGTTGGTTTTGTCTTCATAGTAAATATTACTTTCCTTTAGTGTAATAATAACTTTTCATTTTATTTTATCAACAGATGAAATTAAGGACGACACTCAAGGTTGTCCGTCAAATACAGTTGATAATGTCGAACAAAATATGGTCTGCTTGACTGAACAAAATATTTCTCAAGGTAATAATGAAGGTATTCAATAATGATTAGTTAAACCTTTGAAGTATTTGGTTGATATTTTGTCATGTTTGTTGATATTCAACTCTTAAACTTCTGTTAAGAAGAAGCCTATTAATTTCAAAGATTAAACCCTACTTTAAATGGCAAGCTCACCTCTATTCTACTTTGTTTATTTTAATATTCTTAACACATTATATTTCCGACCACTGAACATTAAACAATATAATATTTATTTATTATAAACTGTCATGTTATCCATACTCTGATATGTATAAATATGTATATATGTATATACAGTGATCTATTAGAGTCTTCACGTCGCTACTCCGAGTTTTATGTTGTTCACGAGGTTCCGGCAACTGAGCAGGTATCCGGTGGGGCTTTCTTTTTTATTATCGGCGCGTTGCTATAGTGCGTGGGAGGCTGGATGACTCATCACTTCTTTCTTCTACGGGGCTGAATTTAGAGCTGCTGAATTTGTTTGGGTGTCGGCATTTCGAACACAAGTTCCGACCTTTTGTTTAAGAGGCTACTTTCGTCCGCTTTGAAAATAGATAGTTTTTCCTCTAAGCAAAGGTTGCATCGCTTTGCTACGATCGAATATGTCGTGGCCCGTTCCAAGATTTCCCACTTCATAGTAAAAACTCTCTTCTTTTCCTTAATGTACCAAATATACTTAGATAGCTCCGTTTCGTTCGCGTATTTCTTATCTTTGAAAGATTTTGTGTGGTTTCTGTAGCGTTCTTTGAAAAGGTTTGCTGTCATGCCTATATAATGTTTTGTTTCTTCACTGTCGGCTGTGGTGATATTTGCTCGGTAGATTACGTTCGTTGTTTAGCATTTTTCCGGAAGTGGACATTAGTCTTTTCGTCGGCAGTTGTAGGCGTCATTGGTGCGGGATTTCGTCTTCGCTAGGATTTCAAAGTTGTGCCTTGAGATAGCGCTTCTCATACTGTATTACCCATGCAGCTATAACTAATTTTCATCGTGTTTCGTTTGAATATCTTGTGCAAGTTAGATGTTGGTTGGAAATTTTGTCAATCAGGGCAAGGGAGTTGCGGCCAACATTTGATCGGACATTCTTGCTGAATAGTGGGTTGTATCAGATTATGTTCCTGTGTCTGTTTCGTTGCTTGTTCGGTCTGTTTGCGGAAGCTTCGCCTTCAGGGTTGTATTCTAGTTTGACGTTAAAGTTGCTTCGTCTCAGGGCTTCTTCATATAATGGAGCTGCTGCGTCGAAGGAAAGGCGGTCGGAAGATAGGGTTGAGATGCGTTTATTAATGGCCTTGGAAAGTTTCTTAGTTATGGAAGGAGTATGATTGGATTGGCTGTGCATGAATAGAGGGTCGTCATTTGGTTTGCAGTAGGATTTGTAGTTGTTGTTGTGAAGGATGAAGGTGATGTCTAAGAAATTTACGGTTTTCTGGTTGGCCACTGTGGTTAATTTAAATCCAAACGTCTCGAAAATTGTTCGTAGTCCTTCTTCTTTTACTCCGCCAGTCTGCTCGTGCAGTTCTTCAGTATGGCTAGTCCGTCGTCCCGGTAGAGACCCATGTTTTTCTTTCCAAATTTCGTTGACAGTTTGTCAAGCACATAAATTCCTATTAGTTTACAAATCTCGGCGCCGTCAAAACTTCCCATAGTGACATCGAAGGTATTTTCCGCTCCTCTCTTAACCCATGGTTTCCCCTTGCTAAACAGAAGCGATTTCCTTGCATGTTTGATTATTGCGGTATCCTGGTTCGAGATTGGCGTAAAATTCTTTGTCTAAGAGATTGCGTTGTCGAGTAGACCTTCAGACATGGACGGGTAGAATTGGACAATGTCGAAGGACGGGAACTTGTGTCTGCTTTTGTCGTTGATGCCGTTGAACAACTCGATGAATGAACATGAACTTTGCCATTGGTTAAACTGGCTTTGTGATCTAATGCAGGTGTTGATGCAGTCAAGAATTGTTTTGTTAATTTTTCCAATTTTTCCAAAAGCTGGATTGATGAGTCTACAGGTGGGGCTATTCTGAAATATTTCTTTGTGGTCTTTCAGTGACACGAACGATTCTCGTTTTACAACCTTTTCTTAGAAGAAAACTATCTATTTTGAAAGCGGACAAAAGTAGCCTCTTAAACAAAAGGTCAGAACTTGTGTCGAAATGCTGACACCAAAACAAATTCACCAGCTCTAAATTCAGCCTCGTAGAAGAAAGAAGTGATGAGTCATCCAGCCTCCCACGCACTACAGCAACGGCGCCGATAATAAAAAAGAAAGCCCCACCGGATACCTGCTCAGCTGCCTCAAGATCATGAACAACGTGAAACTCAGAGTAGCGACATAAGGACACTGTAATATCTCACTGTAAACTATCTCTTCCATATGGTATTGAGCACTCCATTGGTTTTCGTAAACACCGCTTTAGCTCTGTATATGTATATACGTATATAATACACTGGCGGTCAAAAAGAATTGATCACACAGAAGCTAGATGCTGACGCCATAAACATTGCAACAAATCTTATCATGACAAGTAATTACACCGAAAACAAACAGAAAACAAATCTTAATATTTTGTGGTTCCTCCACGAGCTTTGATCACTGCTTTCTTAGGGATGTTATCTTCCGATATGTCTCATCCTTCTTAGTAAGCTTCCGTGGTCTTCCACTCCACTTTCTGCCCTCAACTTTTCCTGTTTTCTGTTGCTTCAGAATTGCTTAGACTCCACACCTTGAGACTCCAGTTTGACGTGTAATTTCATTCTGGGAATGCCCTTGCTCGTGTAATATCACCACTCGATGTCTTGTCGCAATTGATATCTTCGTCATTTTAGACAAGGGCGACAATCGCTTCCTAAAAGTGTGGGGACGGAGCCGGCCAAGTGATGTGGAAGCATTCCCTCTGAAAGTTGGTTTTTTTGGGGGTTTTTTTTTCAAGCTAATGTTTATGAAATGCCTTTTCCGGCGTTTTGAGATTGTTTCTTTGGAACAACATTCATACCTTATTTTTTAATCGAAACGAAGCCATGCATTTCCTCCAAACAGCAATAAAGACGTTATAGTATGACTAAACAAAGTATTCCTGATTGTTTACAAAATGGCGTTCAAAGAAGAACGATCGGACTGTAAAACAACTTGGCAAATTTTCATAATTTGTCATGTATTCGAACCAACAATACCTAGGTAAGGATCGGGGCTGAAAAAGGTTATATCGGAAAATCGTAAAGGTAAACATGGAACCATAAGCACCGAGGGAACAGAAATTAGGCTTCAGTTGTCATAAACTTTGCAAAAAGTGAGGGGATAATTATATATGTATCCCCCTCTGTCCAAAAAGTGGGGGAATATGTCCCCTGATCCCCCCCAGGATTTACGTCCTTGATCTTAGATACTGTAAACATTTAGTTTAGAAGGTTAAATTGCCAAAAACCCAATTACAAATGCGGGAAGTTGGTATTAATCTAAATGTGAGCATGTTTGCAGGTTTCCCAAAGTCGAACTTGCTTTTCACTTACTGAATTGAATGAATGGTTCAAAGATGCCCATTATTAGTGGGTGCCAAAGACTTTGCACAGTAGTGTATATATATGTATATGTTTATGTATATGAATGTGTATTTGTATGTATATGTGTATATATATATATATATATATATATATAATAGCAAGACAAGGTAAACTTGGGTTACTTCATAAAAATTTACTACAAATTTGTTTCGTATGGCAAGCTGGGCTTGCCACACTCGTCAGGTAGTGATCGCATGTGATGTAGTTGCCTAGGAGACTTGATAGTGCCTATTGAGATTACGTCATACAATAAAGAGGTGAATTAATAAATATTACAGAGCAAGTGCTTTTTCCTATGCCTACAAGTTGTGATTAGTTCGTTTCTGGAATTTAATGAGCTTAGCTCAGGATGGCAGATGATAAGAAATTTTTCATGCAAACATAAATTACATTTTTTTGTGCTGCTGGAATATGCTTTACACCGTCTGATAATTTGCCACTTCAACGAAAATTTGATGTTATTGTCCCTTAACTTCCAAATGTATTTGCTCAGGGCCGTGCTATTTCTCTGAGTCGGGTTTCTAAAGGAGCTCGTGTGATTGTTATATCGGGACTTGAAGGTGCCTTCAGTGATACCGATGTAGGTCTCAACTTTGTTGTTGTCTTCTCTCTTTACCGTTGCTTGGTATACAACTCCGTCTGTTAAGCACTTTCCGGTTAGCGGGCAGGATTCTTTATGGCGGCAGTTACAACTTGGAGAGTCGGGTGGATTGGGTTGAGTCTGGGTTTCTTTGCTGAGTATGTGTTTGTTGTGGGATGCGATGATGTTTGTGACGTTTGGCATGCAGCTGTAGCTTAATTTCAAAGTGTTCAGATTAAATATTTTGTGAAGCGGGTGGTTTGATGGGAAGGACTCGTCGACGATCTTTAAGAATTTGTGACCTATGTTTGTGTGGACAGTGGCGTTGAATGGTGGGTTGTACCATATGATGTTTCTGCTTCTGTTTCTCGGATGTTTTGGTTTTGGTGGTTCGGGTTTGAAGTTGAGTTTGTAGTCATAGCCGCTTCTTTTTAGGGCTTCCTGGTATGGTGGGGTTGCGGAGTCAAATGAATGCTTGTCGGACGAGATATGGGATAGACGTTTATTAATGTTTTCTGGTATGCTGCGTAGTACTGAAGGTGGGTGATTGCTGAGGCGGTTGACGTATTGCAAGACGTTTCCTGGCTTTGTGAAGGGCTTGTAACTCGAGGATGATAGATCTAATGTGACGTCTAGATAATCAACGCATTTCTTGTTAGCTTCGATGGTTAGTTTTAGGTTGTGTTCTCTAAAAGTTCTACAAATACGTTTCTTTATGATTTCTATTTCTCTTGGTGTTTTGTTCAATGCGGCTAGCCCGTCATCTCTGTAGAGGCCGATGTTGTTTCCCGCAGCTGGTGCTAATTGTGACAAGAGATACGATCCCACGAGTTCGCATGTTTCGGCCCCATCAAAACTGCCCATGGTTACGTCAAAAAGCGATTTGGATGATCTTTTGCACCACGTTGTGTTTTCGTTGAATAGCAGAGATTTCTTTGTTTGAATGATGATGGCTTTCTCTTCGTCAGTAATTGTGTCGTACTGTGAGGCAAAAGTTAGAGCTTGGGTAAGGAGATCTTCTGATATTGACGGGTAGAAGTCGACAATATCGAAGGTGATAAATGAATGTGATTGTTTGTTCGGTATGTTGTTAAACCATGTTAGGACTGCGTCGGTGCTTTTCCACTGGTTTAGATTGGTTGCTGCAATGATTTTGGAGTTAATTCTTTGCAGGATTTGCTTACTTATGATGCCAAGTTCTGATTTTGCCGGGTTGATTAGTCTGCACGTAGGATTGTTTTTAAAGTTCGGTTTGTGGTCTTTTAGTGTAATGAAGGCGTTTTTTGGTGATAGGGCGTCAGTTCTGTCGTGGAGGTTCAGGTTTTCGGCAATCTTTCTTTCTTCCGAAATTATGTTGTTGGGGGCGTGATTAGGAGCTTTCTTGTAAGATTTTGTTACGGCAGTGTTCATGAGCGTTTGGTATGAGTGGGCGTCCAGGCGATAGAAGTTTGTTGTTTTGTCGGCAGGGATAAGCATCTTCTTGTCCGTTTTGATTTTTCTTGTGTCTTGTGATAATCGTTTCTGGAAGTTACATTGGTGGTTCGTGAACTGAATGTTTTGGATGAGTGAGAGCATTTTGTCTTCAATCTGCCATCCTGAGCTAAGCTCATTAAATTCCAGAAACGAACTAATCACAACTTGTAGGCATAGGAAAAAGCACTTGCTCTGTAATATTTATTAA
>JASJOG010000361.1:0-202500 GCA_030142905.1 Heliopora coerulea | reverse complement strand
GAGCTTGCACACGGTATACTTGAGTGACCGGAATCCTTGAATATATATATATATATTCAATATATATATATTGCAGACGGAACCGTTTCGGCCTATTGGGCCTCATCAGTGCAGTGCTGACAAGCAGGATAGAGAACCCTACATTATATAGGCAACTCAAATGTCCCACGCTTGTGGTACATCTAAGCCATGCCAGAGCGCTCTAACTAGAGACTAGTGAGCGTGCGCAAATGCACTGCCAGCATGACTCATCCTATATATATATATATATATATATATATATATGTACATATATATATATACATATACATATATATATATATGAACTACGAAAATTTTTCTGCCTAGTAACCACGCGTGTAAAAGGACTCCAGGCACGTCAAGATTCGTACCCTCTCTGGCTCGGGCCATTGGCCCTCGCACCGCGCTTCGTGCAGTGTGCGAAAGGATTATATTTCTGCTATAATTACTAAAATTACGCTAACAAAAATCCTAAATTTGTTTTAAAATTACTAATAATTACGTGTTTACAGTACTAAAAAGGCATTCCTTCTAATTTTTTTCTTCCTTTCCATCCTTCTTCCTCCACTTACTTCTCCTCCCCATCTTCAACCAAGGCCTCAGCCTGAACCTTGTCTTCATCATCCTGATACTTAACAAAAGGCTGAGCAAGCCTTATTTTCGTCTTCTTTGTGCCTCTCATCCTGTTCCTCACCCTTACTCTGATCATAATCATAATACTCAGTCTACTATCAGTACTTTTTCACAGTCTGGTTCTCTTCCGTGGATATAACTAGCTCTGTATACAAATAATAATTCGTATACGTTTATGGAGCATCCATATTTTGTGAACAGAGTAAATTTTGAATCATCATTACAAATATGTTTTAAAAACTTTGTTTCCAGATCTTTCGAATACTGAAGCAGCAATGAAGCGACCATCCTTGATTGAAAGAATTATGCAGGCGCCTGCAACACTTTTGTCTCCTGAATCATCTCAACTCTCGGCTGGTAAGTTGTTGAATGTGGCCAATTCACCGAAGCCAGTAAGATTTGAAAGTTGATTAGGAAATATCCTCGAAATCAGGATGTATATATATATATATATATACATATAAACCAAAGGTGAGGACCAGAAAGGTTGCAGTGTTTGTTTGAAAATGAAGAGCGCTCAATACCAAAGCAGTAGAGCGAATAAAGAAGTAAAATAGACAAAATTTTTGCTGTCGCTACTCTGAATTTCACGCGCTCAGGCGATCATCAGGCAACTGACAGATTATGTCAGTTGCCTGATTATTGTCCTAATTTGTTTAGATTATTGTCCTAAACAGTTCCCTATTATTGTCCCGACGACAAATATGCAGCAGATTAGGTTTAATTATTCACTGAAGAACATTGGCCTACCAACTCAAGACAACTACCTCAGAAATCTCATCGACAAGACCCAAAACTTCATTCAACGCATGCGATGGAAAGCTCATTTCTTCCTACACAACAACGACGAAAACAACCAAACACGCAGGACTAACACTTATGGCTTAAAGACAAAACACAGCGCACCTCCTGTCACAGAACTAAAACCTTTTGAAGACGACGTAGCTGAAATGATCGAAAACATTAAACTACGCAACGTCAACAGCAGTTTCATTAAGACTCTGGAGAAGGACAAGAGAAAGATCAAAGCTTCCAAGAACGTTCTCATCTTTGCAGACAAAAGTAGGAATATCTACGAAATGGATGCCCCCACTTACAACAAACTATTAACCGAGAATGTCACGAAGACACACAAACATGCACAAGACCACATCATGAAAGAAATCAACTACGAACTAAAATCTATCGCCGGTAACTTAAACATATCCAACCGTATAGATCCTATGAACGAAACACCAGCCTTTATATCCCTGAAAGATCATAAACCAGACTTTGAGAACAATCCCAAATGCTGCCTCATCAACCCTGCAAAAAGCAACCTCGGCAAAGTAAGCAAATCCATCCTAGACAACATAAACAACCGGATAAGAATTCAAACCCAAGTAAACCAGTGGCGAACCTCCACCGACGCAATCTCGTGGTTTCAATCAATCCAGAACAAACCGAGAAAATCATTCATATCCTTCGATATAATAGACTTTTACCCTTCAATTTCTGAACATCTCCTGGACCGATGTATCGCATGGGGAAAACAATTCATAAACATCACAGACAACGACATCTCAATCATCAAACACGCACGCAAATCACTTCTTTTCCACCAAAACCAAATATGGTCTAAACGCAACGCAGACAACACATTTGACGTAACTATGGGAAGCTATGACGGAGCAGAGATATGCGAACTTGTCGGTCTCTTCATACTCAACACACTTCAAGAACGCTTCGGAAAAAATGTTGGATTATACCGCGACGACGGCTTGGCAGTGATCAACACCAAATCTGGCAGACTATGTGACAAGGAAAGAAAAGAACTTGTTCGTATATTCGACGACCTCGGCCTTAAAATTACAACACTGACTAACCAAGATCGCACAAACTTCCTTGACTTAACATTCGACCTCACCAACGGTACTTACAAACCCTACAGAAAACCCAACGACGAACCTCTTTACATCAACCGCTCATCTAACCACCCACCCTCCATAATACGCGAACTCCCCAGATCTATCAACCGACGAATCAACAAACTATCATCTAATAAAAATACTTTTGACGCCGCTGCTCCTATCTACAACGAAGCCCTCAAACGAAGCAACTTTAACACACAACTCAAATACGAACCACCTAACACCAATATAAATACCCAACGTAACAGACAACGAAAGGTGATCTGGTTTAATCCCCCTTACAGCGTAAACGTCAAAACAAACATCGCACGCGACTTCTTACAACTTATTGACAAACATTTCCCACCTAATAACAAACTTTCCAAGCTCTTTAACAGACACACTATACGAGTAAGTTATAGCTGCAACGAAAACATGAAATCCTTTATCACTAGACATAACAAAACAATACTCAAAAGACATGACAACCGAACAAAATCAACAAACGGAAACAACACGCGTAACTGCAACTGTAGACAACCTGACCAATGCCCAATCCAAGGCAATTGCCTAAAAACGAACGTGATTTACAAGGCCGAAGTTACAACAACTGACAACAACGAGACACGGACATACATAGGCGTCACAGCCAACGACTTCAAAACTAGATACCGAAACCACAGCAAATCGCTGAACAACAAAAAATACCACAACGAAACTGAACTCTCCAAACACATATGGCAACTCAAGGACAACAAACGAAAATACACGATCAAGTGGGAAATCATTAAACAGCTACCATCATGTAAAGCAGGATTTAGAAAATGCCGCTTATGCTTAGAGGAAAAGCTATTAATCTTGAAGGGACGTAAAAAGAACATCTTAAATAAACGATCAGAGCTTTTCAGCGCATGCCGACATGTAACACAACACCATCTGTGAACTTGTAAATGTGTGAATAATTAAATAATCTGTCAGTTGCCTGATGATCGCCTGAGCGCGTGAAACTCAGAGTAGCGACAGCAAAAATTTTGTCTATTTTACTTATATATATATATATATATATATATATATATATATATATGTATATATTCTAATTAGGAAGAAGGTGTAACCAGGAATTTCAAAAGGTACGGGTCTAGTCATTTCGGGTGCAACAGACCGACATGACTTTTAAAAACGGGGACAAAAAACTATCGCTATCTAGGCAGATTCAAAACTTCTGATAAAAAGGGCAGGGTCATAACCGCGTCCCAACACCTCTGAAGTTGCGCTCCTGTAAACATTGCTCTCTCCGTCCCTTGTTTATTACCTGCTTAACGTATTCTGAGAAATTCATCTCTTAGTTCGAAATACAGAAAACCTAGTGATGCACAGTTAGGTTTGAGTATATCCGTTTTAAGGTAACCTGTGTTCCCGCTACCTAGTATCCTGATGTCACATAACTTTTAACTGTCTAAAAACACTTTCCTGTGTATAAGTGTCGACTTTTCCCACGGTCCAGCTAACTTCGGTTTAATTCGTCGTGGACTTTCTAATCTTTCGTAGATTAAAGGAGATTATCACTCCCCTCACGGGCTAATATAATTGATTGCTGAGCAACTGTTAGTGTTACGGCAGCAATGTGGCAGTGATAGTTGTGGGTCATAAAAAAGTCGAACTCACGAATTCATGGATTGGAAATTTAACCAAGCCATGCCTTTTGTCCCTTGTTGAAGTTTTCCACTCGAAAATTAAGCCTTGTTCGAAACATGATGTTTAAACTTTGTCCCGTGAAAGTTCTTAAGCAGTTTTCCTGTGAAAATGATTTTAAGAACATTTTTCCTTCTTGACAACATTATTTTAGTGTGGTGATTGTTATATTGTATAACATCAGTCACAAAATGGCATGGAATGTTCTCTATTTCTCCCTTCACCACCAAACTGCATCCAATTAGCCATCATCATCTGGTCTGCAGGTCTTGTTACCTTGCCTACAACCTTGGCAAGATTCACAGCTTTCTTTCATATTTTGAATTATTAGTGTCTGAGTCCACTTTAGAGCTATCTTGCCATCCTCCTCTTCGGAACCTCACTAAGGGTTGTTCAGGGGTCACTCATTTCTGTTCCTCAGTAGTTTTCCACTTCTAAAGGACCAGTTGAGGGCTTTCCTGGTTTGTGGGAGCCAATAGCTGCCATGACAGCGGTCAAATTCGCAATTATCTTTTATGCATTAAGTGACTTGGAGGATTGACGTTAGTCTTTCAACAGAATTATATTTAGACTTTATTTTACATGTGCTTGTGAGGGGTGGCATGGCTTCGACATGCAGTTTGTCATGTTTAAAAAAGATAAGGTTGATAGAAGGCTTGAACAAAGAATAGATAAAGATACTGAGCTTCTTTTGTTGATCGTAAGAGTCTTTCGTGAGATAAACCAGGAACACGACACATGGCGTCAGGAGCCATACTCTACATGTGCGCTGGATATACTTACTGTTTAGAGGAGAAATGTCTAAGACCGACGGAGAGACACAAGCACAATCTACAATTCAATTTCCAGGTTTTACAACGAACGTGCCGCTGCCTGACTAACTAAAATTAAAAGAAAACCTTGCAGAAAACTGGGAGAAGTTGAAACAAGTATGGAACGCTAATGAGACCGTCACTAAGTCAAATAATAAAGATAGTTAATACCGTATCGCTACCTTTATTACCTGCATAGGACAAAATGCACGAGAAATACACAACGGCTTGCCATTTCAATCAGAAGATGTGAAACAAGACATTAATAAAGTCCTAGAAATGTGGGATAGCTACTGCAATGGCAAGACAAATGTCATATACGAACGTTATAAATTTAATGATCGATTCCAAGGGTAGGAAGAGTCTATTGATTAATATGCAACTGCAATGCGTACACTTGCGACCATATGTAACTTTTCGGGTTGGAAGAGTCTGTGGAATAAAAGAGAATTCGAGTCGACGTAAGCCATTGCAAGAATCAGATTTCTCCTTGAAGAAGTGCTTAGATCTTCGCAGAGCTTCAGAAGCATCAAATTCACAACTCACAGTCATTAGTGGCCGCACAAGCTTCAGACAGTCCATCTGCAGGGCAGAACAGAACCACCACACCTGGCCGTCTTGTTAGACTTCCTGCCTACTTAAAAGAATATACAGTACTACATGATATAACACTACATTATTTATATTCTGTTTGTAAAAAAATGGTTGTGGAAAGAAAAGATGTAACGTTATGTACTTTACACGAAGTATTGGTTCAAGTAAGGCTCTAACAGCCAATCTGGGCTTTCTTTTACATGTACTCGGGGGGCACTACTCCTAGATGTAGCTCGCCATGTTTTAAGGTACAAATTCGCACGTGTAAACAATCCTTTATGCTTGCTGACCTAATAAAAAAAGGCTATGCTGCTAAGGAACCAGGCGTTCCTCTTGCTGTTTTATTTTGCCAGTAAGGCTACGTTTTACTTTTATGTTATATTCTGTTTTAAAAATAGCCATTGATAACTCCGACATTCTACCACCAACCCCAGCTATTCTTGACGACAATCGGAGGGTGAATTTCCATGGGCAGGTGACGGTGGTCACTGAAAATTCGTACCAAGTAAGCTGGCTTCTATTTATCGCAAAGAAAGTTCATTTCTACAGTAATCTTGAACTTTGTCAAACAAAATTTAAGTAGGAAGTCCTATTTATACGCCACTAGTCTCTTTTGCCTTAAACCTTAATTGAGGTTGTTTTTTACTGCCGTGAGATCATATGATTTTTGTTACGCGGTTCTACTCTTGACTCGTTGCTGATGAAAGTGAAATTTTTGGTCAAAATATCTAACCTTAACCTGCAAGTATCGAAGGAGCTTCTGAAACGTTCACATTGTTTAAATACGTTTAACTCGTCCACACGGTTTTGTTGTGCCGCTATTTGTTCCACTAATCTTAGATTATCATGATAATTTGTATATCTCTGAAGATGATTCTGAAATTGTTGCACTAATACTTTCGAATTTTGCATCAATTACGTACCATGCATTTCTATGTAATTTCACGAAAAGACTGTGAAAAGACTGTGATCTTTTTACCAGATTCGTGGGAAAATGTAGCTTGAAAATAGTACTTAAAAAAGAATAAAGCTTATTAACAGATTAATGAAGTGACGAATTCTAGCAAAAATCATCAACTACCAATAAAGGACAAGTTTAACTTAAGCATGATGAAAAGAAAAAATAAACAACCGACCTTTTCTTATTTATTTTAAAGTCAAGCAACGACCGCAGTATATGAATAAGAGCATTGAAACACACAAAACCATTACATATTTGTTTACGAAATACTAAGACTGAACATCCAGCACTAAATTCAATGCACTTTTCCGAGGAAATTTTCTATGTTTTAATAATCTAATCCAGAAAAGGGTTATAACTAATCAAGGCTGGTCAACGATTTTCGTTATTTCATAAAATTTTCTAGGACACTAAACATTAGAAAAGATCCACAAGACTAACAAGGGGTTAATACATGCACCATAATTTTTCATTTTTGTTAATAAACTAAACAATCAATCCAAGGTAGTTTCGTCATTAATTCATAAAGAAACTCCACAGGAAACATAGTAAGAACCTTCAGTATTAATGAACAATTTAGCAGGATTAAGTAAATCATAGTTTGATTTAATATCCTTGCACGGTTTCCCCATTTATTCGTGATTTTTAATTTTTCCTTTATAAGGTATTTCACATCCTAGGATTTATTCGTCAAAAGTTAATAAAACGAACTTAACTGATAAGCAAAACCACTGGCGACTGGATATTATACCTATTTAATTTGACCAACCAGCTACCGAACTAGAACCATCGGTTGATGAAGTATGATAGTCGGTTGAGTAGAGTACATTAATTGCACATCGAAATAAGTTAAGAGTCTACTGATATGTGCGACCACCAGCTACTTTGATACTAGATGTAAACCTCATTAGTTTGACGGACAACCAACCGGTTATCAAACGAGAAGAAGCATCTAACAAAATATAATAGCTTGTAGAGCAAAGTAAATTAACTTTTTATGGAAATGAATTAAGAATTAATTTATATGTAAGACCGTTGAATAGTCGGTTATTAGAAAGAAGCCTTATAAAGTTGACTGGGTACCAGCGTGAAAGAACTCCTGACTACCAATTCATGGCAGCCAGTTGGGAGAATTAGATTGATCTGATGCAAAAGAGTTAAAACTTCATTGATACTCAGGACCAAGGGACCCTTGTTTTAAATCTTATTAAACTTAATGACAATCCAGGAAAAGGATTTGTTAACGATGTACGGTGGCTGGTAATTAAAACGTACAATTTAATCAAATTTTAGTATGTTTTAATGAGATAGACATTGTACTCATTTTATCCATTCTAAAGAATATATATGGGGTGAGAATAGTGTTTTGAAAAAAAGTGAACTTCTCTTTATACGTGTAACCATTGAAGCAACTGCTTAGGCTTAGATTTAAGGCGATGGTTAAGTAGAAATTGATCCAAATTCGCAGATTCAGTGTGTTGTCCATACACAATGAATAGGTAAGGCGCGTTTCGTACAATAAATTTGCAACTGAAAGTCAAAGCTGTAAAAAATAGGATTGGTTCCACTGTATGTTTACTTCGTAACGCTTTCCTCTTAACATGAACAGCCCAAGTCCATTCTCCTCCTTTCTACAACCGTTTAGTATCACATACATCACATTTCTTGATCTTATCTAGACTTGTATGAAGAAAGTTTTGGCCAAGAATTTAAACGCTTATATCTCAACAACAATTATTGGTTGTTTTCAAGCAACCAAGGAATATGTGATTTATTTATCGAGGGTATGGCCCGATATGAATGAAAGACATATTCCCGAGGGGCCACAAAATTACTTATATTCCACATGGACGATGTTGATTTGAAATGACCTCTCTTATGAAAGGCAATGAACCAATCAGGTGTTGTTGTGGGGCTTAGGGATTGTTTAATAGACATAAATGAAACACTAGTGCTTGATGCAGTGTTTTGCCGGAGTTTGAAAGCCCATTTACGTGACTGAATGGGATTGTCTGATTGAGTAAAATTCTCCTGAATTATTAATGAGTTTGAGAAAGACAATTGCAAAGTAATGCTTTTGTTCTGAGGACCTGTAGGAATGTGTGTCTCAAGCGCTGAACTATTACAATACATGTACGAACATCCGTAGTGGGATCTTGAAGAGGTATATTTTATTAGCAGTGTTAGTTTGGTTGTTTTGTTATGCTAGAATTTGGTAAAAGTGATTGGTGAGTCAAACGAGAGCTTTTGAGCACAAAATTAGCGTCGAATGGAATAAGACTGAACAGGTCATAGATATATAAGTTCTATTCTTACCTACCAAATAGTTAGTTGAAAAGATATATAGTTTGTTTCAGACGTTTTACAAAGAAGCACGGACTGCTTCATGATTGGCCAGCGACAAAGGAATTTAAGGTAGACTATAGCGTTTCCCAAGTTAAATAATGTACTTTCAATATAAGCAACTGATCAGTTGTATTTAAAATGGGGGATGTTTTACACGTGTTTATAAGACTTGTCAAAACGTGTATTGTTGAAGTATACTTGGTGTTCCTTATTTTATTTTTTTTAAATTAGAAGGAAGATAAGGAGTGGCGCTGAGAATATTACAGTGGATATTAAGGGCAAATATTAGAAGGAATATTGGAGGAGAATATTAGACGGAATATTAGAGGGGAAATATGAATTGTTTTCCTTCATTGTTTATGGCCTTGCATTCCCCGTTTACTGCTAGAAAGTGCCACCAGCTTTTTAGACAGTTAATTGACAGAGGATATTGAATATATTTGCTCCAAAAAAGCAATGTAAACCGATTCATGTGGAATATAAACAAAATTTTTCAGCTGATGTAACAATTTACTTCTTTAATAGTTCATAAAAGTCAAACAAACCACAGCATACTAAGTTCATTTACACATAGCGAGATGTACAAGAATGGCGCCTAAAAATCTTTACGTCATTAGGGTACCGGATGTCCAGGTATCGAAACCCGTGTAGGGTGTATATCGTCACATCCCTCTCTCAATGTTGAGTTTGGTACTTCTTCATAATAGGTCATGTCCGCCATTCAACATTTAAATTGTTAATATCAACAGATTTTTTTGGTTTTTTTTTTTTTGTTTTTTTTTTTTTTTTTTGGAAGTGTCACTAGTAATAGTAATCTGGAGATTTTATCAATTGGCCCCTGGATGATCTTCTTTCTGGAACATCGTTAGAATTTGATAAGTTCGCTGAAGGTTCATTACTTTGCTGGTATGAAGTTGAAGGCAATTCCTCCAATGTGTCATCAGTCATCAGCTCCTTTTCATCCAATGGCGAGTCTTGGTGACAATCAAGATTTGCGGGTACTTTTGGTGGTTCGTTCGCAATCTTATTTTCTTCGTCTGCTTTTTCTGATGATGTGGCTAAGTGTTTTCGATTTCGTCTGTACAAGTGGCCTTGGCATACCACTTCTTAGGATCGTGGTCCAACTTTTCTGCTGCACACTCCTTTTTTCCATGATTTCTGTCTGTTGTTGGATTCTGGTCTCATTCTGATAACGTCTCTTTGTTTGAGTTCTGGTAGTTGCTTGGCCTCCTCGATTGTAGTAGCGGGCTTGTTTAGCTCTTTTGTGGGTCAGCAGTTCTTGAACATTGTCTGCAGGCTTTGGCTTCAAGAGTTTTGCTGTTATTGGAAGCGTAGTTCTGGTTCTCCTTCCCATCAGTCTTTGAACTGGGGATGAATTAAGGCTTTCGGTTGGCGTGTTTCTCCAATCTAATAACGCTAAATAACGATCTCGATTGTCTGCTTGTGCCTTTTTGAGGAGACTTTTGGCCGTTTTAACAGCGTTTTCAACTTTCCCATTTGCCTGTGGGAAATGTGGTGACGACGTGATATGTTTAAATTCCCATTCCTTGGCAAAATTCTGAAAGTTTGTGGAAGCAAATTGTGGGCCATTGTCGCTTCTGACTTCGTCGGGGATTCCGTGTCTAGCGAATTGTGATTTCATGCTGGTGACTATTGCCGAAGTTGTGGTTTGAGGGAGTATGTTGAATTCAAAAAGTTGGAATAGTCATCAACCATAATGATGTAGTCTTTTCTACCTAATGTGAACAGGTCGACTGCTACTCTTGACCAAGGTCTGTCTGGTACTGGTTGTGAGATTAATGGCTCTTTAGGTTGTTCTGCTCTATAGGCGTTGCATATCTCGCAGGCTGAGACATATTCTTTGATTGCTGCATTCATACCTGGCCAGTATAAAGCTTCTCTTGCGCGCCTTAGACACCCCTCGGTACCAACATGGCTAGAATGTATCTTTTTTAACATTTGACTTCTCATGGCTGTTGGTACTACGACTCTTTCTCCTTTGACAATTATTCCATTTTGTACCACTTGCTCATCACGAAAGTTATAGTATGCTCTCGTTCCCGGAGAAACTCTGTTCTTCTCATCTGGCCATCCGATTTGTATGTTCTTCTTTAGGTCTTGTAATGTCACGTCATCTCGAGTTTTTTCTTGAAGTTCTCTTAGCCGTACGGGGCTAATTAGAAGGTGCTTTGTCATGTCTACTTTTTCTACGGCTCATATGAATTCTTCTTCCTCTCTGGCCACCTGACATGGTGAAGTCACGTAAGCTCTGCTCAGAGTGTCGGCAATATACATATCAGATCCTCGTTTGTACACTACTTTCAGATTGTAGTTTTGCGGTCGCATCATCACTCTCTGGAGTCGTTTTGGAGCCGCTAACAGAGGCTTTTGCAGGTCACTTCTAGAGGCTTATGATCTGATTCTACAGTGATATCACGACCGAACACATACTGGTCAAACCGTTCGCATCCATGTACAATTGCTAGTAGTTCTTTTTCTATTTGGGCGTAATTTCTTTCAGTTGCTGTTAGAGCTCTTGACGTGAAAGCTACTGGTTGACCTTCTTGTAGCAACGCAGCCCCAATTCCCGATTGTGATGCATCACACTGGAGTGTTACTTCTTTAGTGACGTCGTAGTAGCATAAAACTGGATGGTTGGTGATAAGATGCTTTACTTCTTCAAATGCTTTCTGGTGATTTTCATCCCAATGCCATTCGACGTCTTTATTTTCCAATCGTGGTAAAAGCTCTGTGATTGTTGAGAGGTGTGGAAGGAATTTTGATAGGTAATTCACCATTCCTAAAAACCTCTTTACTGACTGCACGTCTGTCGGTTCAGGCATCATCTTGATTGCTGCAACCTTCTTCGGATCAGGTTTAAGCCCATCACATGTAAGTAGATGGCCAATATACGGTACTTCGGTCAGCCTTAACTTCACTTTTTCTTTGTTTAGCTTGAGGTTCTTTTCTCGAGCTCTTCGAAGCGCATTTCTAAGGTTTTGGTCATGATCTTTAATGGCTGTTTCCATGTCATTGCCTTCGCCAAATACTAGGAGATCATCAGCTATCACCGCTGTGCCCTTGAGGCCTTCGAACATATTGTTCATTCTCTTCTGGAACTCTTCGGGCGCTGACGAGATTCCAAATGGCATGCGTAGCCAGCGGAAACGCCCATAAGGAGTGTTAAAGGTCGTCAACTTGCTGGATGCATCGTCAAGACTTACTTGCCAAAATCCACTCTTGGCGTCAAGTACGGAGAATACTTTTGCGTTGTTGAGTTAAGTGGCGACTTCTTCAATAGTTGGTATTGGATAGTGTGACCTTTTGATGGCTCTGTTTAAGTCCTTAGGATCGATTCAAATTCTTAGTTTGTTTGGTTTGATTACTGTGACCATACTTTATACCCAGTCCGTTGGTCCACTTTCTGGTGTCAAGATCTCTTCTTTAACCATTCGCTCTAATTCTTTTCTAAGTGGCTCTCTTAATGTAACTGGTACTCGTCGAGGTGGACGAATTACTGGTTTCACGGATGGATCAATTTCTATGTGGTAAGCTCCCTCGAGGCATCCAAGCCCTTCAAATACATCTGCATATTCTTTCAAGATATCTGCGTTATCTAATGGTGATTTAATGGCTGGGTTGGTTGATGGATTACTCTGTGTTACAGAATCAACTTCATGATTTGACTTTTCATTCACAAGGACTTTCAGGAACTGCAGTTTTTGACATGATTCAGCACCAGGAAGTGGTTTTACATCACCATCAACCACTTGAAATTCTAGTATGCACTGTAAAACACCTCTTGTACACTTAAGCTTACACTTCCCCACAGGGTATATAATATCTCCATTGTACATGGTTAATGTAACTCTACTCTTTTGCAAGAGCAAGTTTTTTGGGTTTCCCATTGCTTGGTTGTAATCTTTCAGTGGGAGTATGTTGCATGTGGCTCCACAGTCTAGCTGGAATTTAACCCTGGCCTTATTATTTACTGTCATGGTTGCATACAGTTGTTTGGGAACATTGCTCCTGGCTTGTCTCTTGGCTTTAAGTGATCCAATATGATGTATTACCATGCTAACTGGATTTTCATCTTCAGACAGGTCTTCATCAACCTCTACTATACGGACACGTTGGCTTTTTTGCTTTGTTTTTCTACATTTAATTGCAAAATGGTTGTGAAGGCCACACTTTTGACACTTAGCTCCATAGGCAGGACATTGATTCTTGTCTCTTGGATGTTTTCGACCACAGTACTTATAATTTATGATAAGAACGTAATTAGGTGGTTTCAGACTGTTGGGTGAGGAATCATCATTCCTCTCTGATCTGACCTTGTGTATAGACTCACTAGTGATCTTTTGGTCAGCTCTTATCTGTTTCAGTTGGGCTTGTGTGAGTTCAGCTGATCTTACTTTTTTAGTAGCGGTTTGGAGGGTTGATTGTGGATCTCTCAACAGCTTTTCTCTGACAGTGTTATCTTGGATTCCAAAAACAACTCGGTCTCGTATCAAGGATTCTTTCAGAGCCCCAAACTCACAAGTGTTTGATAATGTTTTTAAGACAGTGACATAGTGATCAATGGACTCACCGCTTTCTTGATTTCTTGAAAAGAACACATAGCGTTCGTAGATAGTATTCTTTCTTGGGTTACAAAAAGTCTCAAACTTCTCTAAAACTTTGGCGATCTTTAGGTGATCGCCTTCTTCGTCCCAGATAAACGTGTTGTATACATCAACTGCTTCTTCGCCTATGACAGTTAGCAGTGTTACCACTCGCGTGGATTGTTCTTTCCCCGCAACTCCAGTCACGACTTCGTAATTGTCCCATTTCTGTTTAAACTTTTTCCACTTCTGGGCCGTATTTCCATCCAAAATTTTCAAGGGTTCTGGAGGTGGAAGACCAAGAGGCATTGCCATGTTCGAAGCAAGGTTTGATTACAAATCACATACGATCGTTCATATACTTGTTTACTTCAAACTATCTCACCTCTGAGTTTCTGTGGTAGAGGGGAATCCCACTCTTGACATCATGTAACAATTTACTTCTTTAATAGTTCATAAAAGTCAAACAAACCACAGCATACTAAGTTCATTTACACATAGCGAGATGTACAAGAATGGCGCCTAAAAATCTTTTACGTCATTAGGGTACCGGATGTCCAGGTATCGAAACCCGGGTAGGGTGTATATCGTCACAGCTGAAGTTTTACAAGCTTTGTTAAAAATTACAGGGCTTTATGGGCGTGGTAAATCACGAAAAACCACTCAGCCAAAAAAAAATGTTATGGAGTACTTTAGAATACATAGTAACACTAAACAATGGTGCCGGGTTTTCTTGAAGGTTTTCTCTCCATTATATCTTCTTTTTGCCTTTCAAATCTTACAGGACTACAACAAAAGGTTTTTATTTTGGCCAAAATTACCAGTGTATTGTAGGTAATCCAAGATGGCGGCTTCTATGCAAAGTTGAATATTCTTATTTATGGAGATATGTTTATTTTTACAGTAATGTCAAACGTCCTTGGAGACAATAGGAGTCATTTTGGATCAATTTTATGATCTTTTGAAATTTTTGTTTCATGAAAACGCATTGTTAAATTTGGTAATTCAATTGCAGTTTCCCATTTAATTTTTAATACCTAATTTAAACAAAACAAGTACATCTCGGTAAACAGAAACCAATGTTTTAATATGAAAAGTTCATTTTGTTAAAGAAATTTTTGAAGTTCTTAAATTTCAAAATTTTCACAACTAATTACGTCACTATGACGTTAGAATATGCATCCATGCCAACAGAATTGTCATATGTATTTGGATTTACCACACCATCATCGAGTGAAAATTTCATTATCATACGGTCGACACTTTTAGAGGTATTGGTGTCGGGCACTTTCGCCCCCACTTTCCCAAAAAGCCCCAACCCTAACATACCAGAAAATGCCCAGTATAGATAGAGTTAATCTATTCTCACCATCTCAAAGCTCTCTGCATAATAGATAAGGACCAAATGGAATTGAAATGGTCAACTTTTGTTATTTTTATCGATTTTGTCATCATGATTTGTTATTTTCCCCTCGCCCACCACAAAATTTCATATGGAAATTCACATATGAGAATAGTATTTCATATATGTATCGTTTCAATTCCATATGTAAAATGAAAATTTCTTTTGTACAATTAATTTTTGCATATGAAATATGCATTTCAAACTCATGATTTCATTGGTGAAATTTTGGAGAAGTATTTTTCATTCGTTAATTAGATATTTCTTATGTGAAAATAGTCCTATTCCGTATGTGACAATGTTCAATTCCATACGTTTTTTATATATGAAACGACGTGGAATTTTTGTGTTTTTGTCACTGTTGCTGTCGCTGTTGCTGCTTCTGCTGGAGCTGCTGTTGTTGTTTTTTTATTGTTACTATTATTGGAAGTTTGGAGCGAATAAGATCCTACTCATATGTAGTATGTAAAGGTACAGGCATGAACACAAAATATTAGGAGTTCTTGACAAGGTTCTTACATTCTATAAAATAAACTCTTTTAAGTGGGAATCCGATTTTTATATTATACTCTGGCTAACGGAAGAAAATTTTATTCGCCAAGAAGAGACGTCTCAGTCCAGAAGGACTTATATTCTAAGCATTATTAATTTCTATTATAAATATATTTTATCCCTGAGCTTATTCAGTTAGAAGTGAAATAGATTTATATATGATAAAA
This sequence comes from Heliopora coerulea, assembly GCA_030142905.1. NCBI lineage: Eukaryota > Metazoa > Cnidaria > Anthozoa > Scleralcyonacea > Helioporidae > Heliopora > Heliopora coerulea. The sequence goes on along the minus strand of JASJOG010000361.1, from coordinate 186,827 downwards.
AAGCATTAATCTGCAGGTATTTTCCATAAAAATAAGAAATATACTCTTCAATGTACATTATTGGATACAAAAGACTATTCTTGATTCGGATTTTTATGACTATCATTGATTGTCTTTTGTTGTTGTTGTTGTAGTTTTTGTGATTTTTTTTAAAATTTTTTTTATAGAAGATGCCGCTGACATCGAAAAAACAAAGAACGAGAAGGGAAAAGGAGAACAAGTGGAAATGACAGGCAGGAAATCGTCTCTGACCAGGATGGAGTTGGGAGAAGGTTACGAAGCTTTATTGCATTTAGTTTAATTATGTTGTTATTGATTTCATCTTGTATAATTTTTTACTATTACAGCAATTATCATGACCATAATGATTACAGCAACAAAGAAAACAAAAACGTCAATATCAACAACAAAAATATAAGATAAACTAAAAGCCCGTCATAAATTTGCATATTTCATGTCTATGAAATCACTGGCTCAACTTTCAAATAAGTTCTCATATACTGTCCTTATTTTACTGTACTATTACTGTATCATTAACTATTGGTTTTGTAAATATACAATACTGTGTTATTTTTAAGATTAAACTTTAGTGTTCTTTTTAATTGTTTGTCATCGTAATGGTACAGGACTTGGGTTGAGCTTGAAAATTTGAACATGTGTGAGAATTCACCTTTTTCGGTATATTGACATATTTATTTTAACACTGAGCCTAATTTCCGTTTGTAAAGAATTGCAATATCCAAGAAGGACGAATATAGGTAAAAGTAAACTAGGAAGAAGAAGAATTTTTACAGGAACGCAGTAACAGGGAGGACAAGACAACCGGCTAAGGCACGCACGCTGGGTTTATATCAATTCCGAGCTAAGGAGCCTATACAAGAACTTGGAATTCCATAGCTAGAGAATAAGATTCAGGCAGAGTCACTAAGATACATGTAAGTGTGCGCGAATTATTTAGGTCTTTCACGGCGGCATAAGACTTCTATTATTTTACAGTAGCTAACGCCAGACTATTTTACTCGTCAATGAGAGATCTCCCGCCTTGAAAGAGTTAGCGTGCATATAGGCCTGGGTGCTATAATAGATACTATTAAACAACTCAGCTAGTTATCTGTTCTCTGTCCCAAAATGATGAGCATAGATTAGCTGCTTTCCCATACAACCAGTTTTGTATTTAGGCGGGCACGTTTTGGAGTGAAAGTTGATGGAAAGAGGACCAAACTAGATTCATGTACGTTTTACAGAAGAATTACACGCGCTGTTACTAAGCAACTTGTCTTGCAATTTGTGTTGCTACGGCTAAATCCGTCACGTTCCACTATAACATTTTGTTACACTAGGCAATATTCTGTGCAACTTCTCCTGGAACGGCGACCAAAAGGGTCTAAGAATGAACCAGTCATCCATTTTATTAGCTGAAGCCGAATCCCGTCGTGAGACAAGTTGCATAAAGGACGATAAGTGGTGGAACAGTTGAAGCATACGTTACATCATAGCCGAAATCTTGGCCAAATGTTTAGTGGAAAGAAAAAAATTTCAATATCGTGGAACGCAAGCACAAAAACAAAAAAATGAAAAATGTTGGGAGGCTAGGTGGTAACGGACTATTTTACATGCACGATGGATGCAATTTCTATTGCAACTTGTCTCGGAAGGAAATTGCCAAACAACTCGCAAGACAAATAGCATAGTGGAAAAGCGCCATGTCATTTCCATGAAGATTTTAAGCGCAAAAGTACACAAAATGTTGACAAAAACAGGCAAGTTTAACAAAATCGCCATAAAAATTTCATAAGAAAAAGGAGCCTTAAATATGAAGAAGTAAGAAACCAAAATTAATTACTGATCAACATTGTTTGTTCAGTCTAAACAGCAGAGTGTTTGCCGTTGCTTGGTTTTTTGAATCTTTTTTAATCTCGACCAGGGCTCGCTTCTTAGTTGCTTCATCACTATTAAAATTTCCGACAAATAATTTCTCAGAAAATCCTCCCATCAAATTGATAAGTGATCACTAATTTAGCAGTGGTACTTAAACCGATATGGGTAATATTTATCTTTTTTCGAGGAATTATGTCCAAAATTTCAACATGTCTATCAATTTGGATTTTCGGGAATTATTTATGATACAGAGAATGGAACAGTGCAATAAAGTTGAGTTATTATTTTATTACCTAGGTTCCACACGTCCTGAAATAAACGAAGAACGACCTTCCTTGATAGCAAGGATCCTGCAGACGCCAATAAAATTATTGCCAAAAGAAACTTCTCAATTCTCTGAACGTAAGGCATTAAACAGCTACATCATTCCCCGTTAAAAATAATAGACAGGATGAATAATTTATAAAGATCCTTCAGTTTTAATGTATATATTTCAGTGGCAGTCAAAGATGGATATCAACAAAATAGAAATATAAATTAATGAAGGATTTCCTCGAAATTAATTATTGCCTCAATAAAAGATTTATCACACATTATGAACGAATAATATTAGAATCTTGTATATTGTATAATATATGAAAGATGGCAAAAGGATGACTCAGGACGGAGATGAAGACATCAATTGCTTTGCCAGTCTGTCAAATTGCACGAATGGCATATTGCAAGACATGGTAAATTGGTAAGATATCAAAGAGGATATAATCCCTCCCTCCAATATTTCGCGTACAAATTTACACATAAAAGTGGCTCACACGTGACATCGTAGCAGCCATATCAATGTAATTTTCATAATAGAATTTCATTAACATCTATTGTATGTGGCACCAATACAGCTGCTCTATCATGGTCTTTTGAATCACAAGGGATTGGTTATAACTCATCAATATTAAAAGATAACCTCCTAACAAGATTGTTTATTAAATACAAATTTCACATGACCAAATTAAGATACAAAAAATTAGTGCAGCATGGTCAAGAATGTCCTTACGTTTTATTTTGAATTTTTAATAAAAAGAAGGGTTTACTCGTCCTGTGTTCCATTAGAATGGTAATAAGTAATTTACTAAAAAGAGATGTCAGAATTAAGTTCAGCCAACTCAGATCGCCGAAATCGAAAAATTTCCTGAAGGACTATTTTCAAAAGATGCTTGTTAGCGATGCTTTATATTCACTTTTGATAAAGCTTTCATTATCAAATTTAAATACCATCCAGTGCGTCTGAATTATCACAAAAACAATCACCAGTGCATGTGGTTTCTACATCAAAACAATCTATTGTGCATCTTTAACTGATGTTTAAAATAAACGACTCCTAGATTGACTAAAGAAAATGCAAAAATAAATTTGAAAGAATGCAGGAGGACAGGTGTATATTTATGATTTTCAAATTACAGAACAATAATCCCATTTAAAATATCTGGCATATATATATATATTGGTAGATTGAATCATTAAGTAATCTTTAAATCTACCAGGTCACATATTAACATACTGGTTAACAAAGTAACCCATAGTGCTTTCATATATTCGTCCTTTTAAATACTTAAGACGATTATTGTAGCATATTTCAGTACAGTTTCCCACCTCAAGCTTTCAAAAGATTTTTCAATCATGATCAAATTTAGAACAATTTAAATTTGTACGTAGCAATTAAATAAAAATATGTTAAGAATGTTGATGAAAAATTGTGATAAATCATAATGAGTCCTGCGCAAAGTTTCCAACAAACAATAGAAAATAAATGGTCATCAAAGAGAAAATGAACTATCAGTTGGTAGACAATGGTTAATGAAGAGATATGTCGTTGTATTTCCATAACTTCGGCCTCTCGTATTTTTTATTTCAGGAGCTGTCGTTAGCAGTGAGAAAAGAAAAGAAAAAAGTCTGAAAGAAAAAGGAATGGAAATGATGGAAATGAAAACAATTCTGCTAAAACAACAATCAAAAGAAGGTTAGGAAGTATTTTACCACAAGCTTAATATTGCCTTTTAAGGCTTTAGCTCCGTATGAAGTTTTTAATAATTCTTGATAAAAATTCAGATGTTACTTAGTCCTTACATGTATAGACTTTTTTCATATCATGACATACTAGAGCAATATTTTGTATTTTAGAAAATATTTAAGTCTAAAGAAAGCGGTGCATAACAAATGCATGTGTTACAATAATAGTTTTCCCTTTAGTGAGGTATTTCCGTTTTCTTAACCAATACCTTGATGGCTAACGAAAAATTGCTACACTTGTTTCGTGTGATTGTAAAAAGACATATTTTCGTGAAAATTGAAATTGCAAAAATAACAACTGATGATTTGCCTGGTCAAGCGTCACTACTAGGTCAAGCTATATATTAATAGCATATGATCGCACTCACGAAGGGAGAACAGAATATTTTTCTGAATCTTATATAATGCGGTCTTAGCTCTGTGTAAAGCCTTGTCCGTGAACTGCTTACGTTCATGAAAATCATTTTGGAAGGAATGATCATTAAGTAGCACACAAACTCCCTTCATTATCAGTTTAAATGAAAACAAAAATACAATGAAAATAAAAAATAAATATAAAATAAAATAAATGAAAATACAGCTTCGTAAGAATTTAAAAATAGCTTTACCGCGAAATAAAAGTGCCCTAAGTACCACCATGTCAACCCTTATTACCACTTTTATCTTTTCTTGCGATTAGTGTAAGGTTGATTCGTTCAATATCGCTGCAGCTAGATCCAAATCTTTAACGTGGTCTTATACTTAAAATATCGGTTGTTTTGGAAATATTATTTTGGTTATATTTTGTCTAAATGTTGTTTAGAATGCAATAGTAATGACATTGACGTTGTTTTGAAACGCACTTAAGGAGAAACGGTGACCTTGAATGACCTTGAAAATTTTTACTTTGACCTCGACCTTGACTTTGGGAGAAGAACCTTGTGGAGGCATTGAGCATATGAAGAGCACCTTTCAGTCCTTCTTCAATATGATGGAAGATTACAAACTCTACAATGCATATTCATTGTTAAACTTTGTTCTACTTCCCTTGAGATGTTAAAGTTTTGAAAAACATCTTTTGAAAAAGTAAAATTAAATTTCCCTTTTTATCGATTTCCATCAATTTTTCAACACAGACACCCAACATAACAATACAGGAAATGAACCTATAAAATTTCATTTAATGTTGTAAAAAATGCTATAAAATTGTACATTGTCTAGTTACTTTGTCTAAGAAATTCAATGTTCTCGACTAGAATCTGAAAAAGCTGAAAAGGCTCGGAAAATGTAGAGCTTTTTAGGGTTTAATATCTAGAGTAGCTTTGTGTTAATCAACAAAAATCTATATAAAACTTATCTGTCCATTGGATAGATCTACATTATATTTGAAAGTAGGTACAATATTTCAATGTTTACGCTTCGTTATCTTGGTTACCATGGCAACTGACAAATTGAAAAGATGAATTTCATAGTTAAGGTTCGATGTGATACTATGATAACAAAAACATTCGCCTTAATTTTTCAACGTCGAAAAATTAATATTTTTTTTATAAGAGAACCTTAACATCAATTGACTAAATACTCACAGAGTAACTTATTACTCGTCCGGAAAAGGTATCTTCGAATCATTTTCATGGTCTGAATTGGTTGAGTAATACATCTCCTCATGTTCACATTGACGTTGGCATATTTAGGTCTGCTAATTTTTTGTACTGCATTTACAAGTGTTTTGTATCCCACAAAGACCTAGGGTAAGGGTATCTCCACCTCCTACCAACATTTTGTATTTCTTAGGAAGGCATGTTCTGTAAGTTGTAAGACATTTCTAATGAAATAATCTGAAATCATTCACCTAATCCTTTGCAAGGGGTAGCACTGTGAGAGTCAGACATCTGTGCATTCGTTTACTTGTATTTTTAAACGTCGTGTCCGCATGGTTTAGTATAACCAAGTGTCAATGTAGAATACTTAGCTTATTTGCCTCATTTCTATGATAAATAATCAAAGTATATTTGAAGCTATTGATTGTGAATGTTTATCGACGTTCGGTAGTTTATTTGTTGCTATAATCCTTATTTTAGTTTACGAAAACCATCGTATGTTAGCAGTAATTAAACAACAAGGTCGTTTAGTTGGTACATTTGTCGCGTTTACTCAGTTCGTTTTCATGTAATGTACGACCCTATACTTGGCAAGTTGTGAATTTGTCTTGATTTCTGCTTCGACTCTAACAGTAAAATGTCTTCGTTGCAGCCTCAGAGTTGGATTTGATTCGGAGTTTAAAATACAGTACGAAGACTAGAACGATATTCGAGTGAAACAGTTCAAGTGATATACGTGAACTGTCGTAAGAATTTTCGTTGGCATATCTTGAGATAGCACACGCCAATAGAGATTAAAGATATGCTCTGTCCAAAACTATCTGAGAAACTAATAAATACAAATAACGTTAACACCTCCTCAAAAGAAACTACTTACGAAGACGATAATGCAGTGCCCAATAAAATTTAGGAAAGCGGAGGGGAAGATAAAGGTACGTCGGATCTGCACCACAGAATGTTGACCGAAGATGGAAAGGCTTATCGAGCACAGGTGCGCCACAATCGAGCTGTTTTGTATGCATCATTGTCAAAGGAATGAAAGCCATTCATTCTCGTTTAGAGTAGAACATTGGTCTAAAAGAATTAGAAACGAGCAGGGAGGCCCTTAAAGCACTGAAATATAATTTCAACCAGGCTCAGGAAAGCTATCATGAGTTACTGGAAGCCAATGACAAAAAAGAAATGTTTTACCTCTGATTTTGACATACGTGATCGCAAATTTTAATAATGTCTAAGAATTTGTAAACGAGTTCACACATTGGAAAGAATCGCACAAATTCTTAACAACAAAAATATCTCACCTTTCAAGCTCTTCTGCACGTTAACGAAAAGTTAAAGCTGTGGCCAGGGATGATATGCTGAAGGCACAGGTGAAATTCCTAGAATAGGGGCTGAGCTTAAAAGAGTGAAATTGATGAAAGAATTAGCATTTGCCAATGCCGAAAGAGACGCTACTGAACATGAAGAAGGACTCTAATATCTCAAACCAAAATTCAAACAGCTAGGGAAGATGAGCTAGAGAAGCGAGTGAAACCTAGATGATTCTCTTTTTCATCCAAGAACAGCTGAACTGTCATGTCCTCCCTTGAAGACTGACCTGGCACAAAAGTTAATAAATATTGAATCCAAAGAAATGCGCCTTTAAATCCCTCCACCTCTTCACCATCAACGCCACATCAAGAATAGCCGAGCACGAATTCTGCAGGAGATAGTAAACTTCAGGCCAAGAAAACAGAACTTATTATCCTGATAGCAGATAAGAAAAGGATCAGCTCTTTGTCAATGCAGGGTTTACCAACGTTCAACGGTAGCTACTTTGACTACCCAATATTCACGATGGCTTTTGCGTCAATTATTTATAGTGTCTGGTAATAAAGGAAGATTTTACTTCTTAAATAATGTAAATCAGGAAAGGCTAGCAATGTTATAAAGTGCTTTGTGGCTCTTAATTCCGAAGATGGCTACAAGCAAACTAAGGATATTTAGGTTGAACGATTTGAAGATCCTCACTGAGTCCCAGACATATATAAAGTACGCTGAAGGAAGTGGCCCCAAATACCCAAAGGGGGACGGCAATAGACTACAAGCATTCTCAGATTTCCTTGGTTATTACCAGGGGGCCATGAAAACTATGAAGTTTATGAATGATCTGCCCTCAGCTGCAATTACTAAACAAGTTAGTTCCAAACTGTGCTCTCAGTCATATGTGAAATGGTAATGACTAGCGATCAATATAAAGAAGAAACACAAAAGAGAGATTTTATTTCATAATCCCGTAGAATTTGTCCAGAGTGAACCTTCTGTTTTCTTCACTGAAGAAATTGAAACAAGAGCTGGCGCTAGACATAAACTGTATCGTAACTGCAACAGGTCATTGTCAGCATAGTAGAAACCGTGATTCTAACCAAAAAAACTCCTCGATGAAGAAGATCACGTCGCAAGTTTTTAAACTTTAGTAAGTTTCCCAACTGCGAAGAATTAAGCAAGAAGAAATTAAATGAACGTTGCAACTTTATACAGTTAAAGAGACTTTGTTTTAGTTGCTTTAATAAGGTTCACATCTCAAAGGAATTCCAAAAAAACACTGACATTCAGGACAGCGAGACACAACATCTAACTGTTCATCATAGCGACTAAAAGGATGCCCCAGAGAGATTAAGGAAACAAGAAGGGCCAGAAAGCAATTCAGATCAAGCTGTCAGCAAAAAAACCAATGTCCACAATTTGATCAGTAACCGAAGTACCGTCACAAGCTTTATGATCTTGCCAATGTGGTTACATCATGCACAAAGACAACTTCCAACGTGAAGTGATTGTGTATGCTCTCCTACATGGTACGAACTACACAACCTTCCTCAAATCTAATGTTTTCTGTGACCTTGGAGTAAAAGGGATTGAAATCCAATTTAACTTTCTCACGATCTCAGGACAGGAAGAAATTTCCATTGAGAAAATCAACCACTTGGTAGTGAAACTAACTGACAAAAGAGTAGAGTTTGAACTGCCTAAAACGTGTTCAGTCTCGATCTACCATTCAGGTGAAATCAAATTTCCAATTACAGAAATAGCAAACGAATGGCATTACCTCAATAAAGTAGCAGACAAGATATACCCCTATCAGAATGATGTAAACATAGGACCCCTGATTGATTGCAATAGTCTAAGGGCGATAAAGCCAAGGGAAGTTATTGTTGTTAAAGGAACAAATAACTGGACCAATTATTCCACAACGCGAATTAGTGGAAGATAGTAAAGGACACGATATGGCCTCATGCAACGTAATTATGACACAAGATATTGACAATGATCCTCTCCTTCAATATCAGCTTCATCCGCAAAAGCCAAAATAAAGAATTAACTCATTTGCAGTAAAGACGTTGGAGTTTGTTTTTTTTTTTTAAACGAAAAAACGTTGGTCAAGCACTCTCCAAAGAAGATAAGAACAATAATACATCCTTATTTGTACAGGTTCACCTCGTCAGCTAAGAAATAGCTGTTGTCTATAAGGGACCGGAATCTAACTAACTAGAATAAATGAAAAATGATAAATAAATACAATTGTAGAACACTAAGATAAGTATGATATGCACTAAATCAATTAAGATTAAAACCAAAATTAAAATCAAAATTAAAATCATTACATTTTGTCTTAAAACGTAAGAACGATTGTTCCTGTTTTAAATCAGTTGGTAGCTTATTATATATTAGAGTTCCTTGGAAAGCAAATGTATTTTTTCCAGCTTCGGTTCTTACTTGAGGTGAAAGAAGATTCAGATTCTTTCCTCATGTTTCTTTAAAATGTGGTAATTTAGTAAAATAGCCATTAAACCTTCTAGGTACAAGACCATTAATTGTACCAAGTAATTAGACCATTGATTGTGCCAAGTAATTGTTGAACATGCAGGTCGGAAAAATAGTGGAACTATTTACTTGTACTGGACTAGCTATATGTCTCAAGGTACTATAAAACATGCAACCTTGGTCGTACTTTGAGTGCAGTACTGCACCATTTCTCAGATGCGTTAACTGCAGATGGTGGTCAATGTTCCTACCGCAGGTTTAAAGATGATTAAAGCTGAATCCATTTCTCGTTTGTTATTGGAAAAGCCAGTGTTGCACTCTTCAAGTCAATCGATATCCCTTGCCTGGAGATCACAGCTGCTGTTGTATCGGTCAAAACAAGTCGTTATTTACAGCAAGAACTGGAAGTCGAAGGGGTCAAAGAGGTCTTCTGGACCGAAGGCAAAGTAGTCATCGCCAATATTACAAATGAAACCAGAAAATTCCACATCTTTGTTACAAATCAATTGCAAAGAATAAAAGATCATACCTCTTCCTATTAGGGGCACTATGTGGATACCAAGCAAAACCAAATGGATAATGTATCTTAAGGCTTCCCAACCCAAGAACTCCTCAAATCTAAGTGCATTACCGGACAACATTTCTTATGGGAGGATGAATCCTTGTGGTGTATAGCTCAATCACATGAAGCACGAGCCACGTTTTATTTATCAGAAGTTGACTCCGAAGTCGAGAAGGCGGTCAGCCTTGTTACCAAAAACTGAAACTCTCTATTCTGATCTTCTAACTGGATTGGAATATTTCTCCGATTTGCATAAGCGAATTAGAGAACCATTTTTCTATGTATTCAATACATGCAGAATTTCAAAGAAAGGTTTAGCCGTAATATTCAGTTTGACCTAGTCAGGCTATCACAGGAAGCCATTCCAGTGAGTATTTTCCAACAGTTAATGCACAGCTTGTTACAGTAGGAGCTATGAAGGAGGTGGACAATCAAATCATTAGAGCGGCAAAAGCTAGAAATTTTGGACAATATATCAAACCCTTGGCGTCAAACCAACTTCTAGATCCTAACCCAAGATCATCCACTCAAAGAAAGTCTGCTATGAAGAGTTAAAGTTCTTCCCTCAAACTTGACCCATTCCTGGACTCGGATTACACCTTGAGAGTCGGTGGACGCCTTAAGCATGGGAATATGGAAGAGATTATCAAGTTCCCGATAACTTTTCCAAAAAAGAGCCATATTAATAAAATTTGATCAAGCATTTTCACAAATGACCCACATGGCGGATTCGCTGCTATGGCTGCATTTATTTCCACTTATGTCAAATGACGTAAACTCAGACGAATGGTACTGGAACAGAAGATTGCACATCTTCCCAATGGTCCGTTGAATCCAAAAGCACCCTTCACATACTGCGAAATGGAATATTTTTAGTGAATGGAAAATTAAAGATTATTTTCTTTAGTGAAATGAAGAAAACCATGAACATCCACTCATTTTTTAATGCCGAACGCCGTTTCATATGCTGTAGGAGGCCAATTTGACAATTGAGAAGCAATCAAGGAACGAAATGTGCTGGAGCTAGAATAGAACTTCGGAAAGCCCGGACTGAATCCGACCACCAAAAGATCAGGTCAGATTTACCGATGAACAATTTTGAACAAGTTCCGAATGATTGCATGTGCCGTCAGCTAACTACAAAGAAAGTGGTCTTGGAGAGAGAAATAAGAACTGTCAGGATCGTGATGTCTGCGATCAATGAAAAAATTGTACCATATCAGACAATAAAGCTTTCAGGCCCCTTTTCTGCGTAATAGAGGCAATTGTTAACAGCCGTCCTCGGACAACCAACTATCTAAAAGGCCCTGGTACTTTGGGTCTGCTAACTCCCAATCATCTCTTGACCATGAAATCGAAGGTATTCCACCCTCCACTGGGTATGTTCCAGTAACCAGATCTTTCCTCAAGAAAATACTGGAGAAGAATGCAGCATCTGGTTAATGAGTTTTTGTGTCGCAGAAGAAAACCGGGTTTCTTTTAAGCCTTCAAGAGTGACATAACTATAACCACACAAGAAGACATCTGACTGTCAACGACATCGTTATTATTAAAGATGACAATCTTCCAAGGAATTCTTGCCAACCAGCCTGTGTCTCAAGAACCAATATAACTGAAGATGGCTATGTGTGAACAGTGCGAGTTGTCCTAGGAGATCCTGCTTCTAGTGTTCATGGTCCAAGAGTCGAATCAATCAGACCTTTCGATTGCTCAATTCAGAAACTAACTCTATTTGCTCCCAACAATGCTGTTAAAGAATGAAAACCTGGGGTTGATCCGCTGAAAGAAGCTTTGGCCGAAGCGTGACTTTCATCATTAAGTGTTTGGTTTGAACGTTATCGTAGGTGAAATATTCTATTTCAGGGAAACCACGTTTAGAGTGACATTAGTATATTTATCTGCCATAATTCATGTTCTTCCGCCAGTGCAATTGTTTTGTATCTCTCGAAGAATTACGGTATGGGTAACTTGTCTAGCCGCCAAATTTTTGTATTTCTTACGAAGGTGTATACTGTAGGTACTAAGTTGTGAGACATTTCTTATGAAGTAATCCGGAATCATTTTTATAATCCTTGGCCAGAAATAACACTGTATAGGTCAGATATGTGACCATTCCTTTACTTGTATTTTTAAACTTCGTATTAACTTGGTTTGGTATAACCGATCTTGGGTCAATCCATCAACAGTACTTTTGTTACCTGCCACATTTCTATGCTAATTAATCGAAGTATGCCCACCTTTTCTTTGAAGCCGTTAATGGTGAATGTTCATTTCCATTCGGTAATTTATTTGCTGTAATAATCGTTAATGTAGTTTACGAGAACTATCCTATGCCGGAATGAATTAAACAACAGTGACGTTTAGTTGGTACATTTGTCGCGCTTTTCCTATTGCTTGTTTTCAGGTAAAATACGACCCTCTATTTCGGACAACACGTCGTGAATTTGCCTTGATAGCCGCTCCGACCATGACACCTCAAATATGAATATTATTTGACTGACGACATTTCATTGACACACATCGCGTTCCCTATCACACTCTAATAAACTAGTGCACCAATTATACCTTAACAGTTATACCTTTTCCCTTTCTTTCGCGCTACATCCTCATTTTTCCATGGTGCATTGGGATAGATGGATGGACGTACTTTTAGTATTTTTCGGTGTTTACTATCTGGAGGTGTACGAAAAACTATTTCACTCTTATGAATAACCGTCCGTTAACAAAGATTGTCCTCTATTAAGGCTTATGAAACAGCAACCCCTTAAAAGGACTCATAATAAGAATTTCTGAAATTATATACTTTCAAGGAGACTATAATTTTCATTCCAACAATCCTCTTTGAAATGAAGACATTTTTTACGGTGACGTTCCCTCTTCGCGATCTAACAGATAACAGATATTTACCTTGTATTTATCTGAGTATTTTTTCATTTTGAACATTATTTCAACAGGGCTTATTTAGACTTTCACAGACTGCGAGGTGTTGATCCTTTGACATAACTTCATTATTATTATATGGAAAGAATAAGTTAAGGACCGAAACGGAGGTAACTATACGTTGTTTATTGACCCGAGGCGTGAAGCGCCGAATTTAATAAACAACGCAGTTATCGAGGTTGAGGTAACTGACCAACTTAGTTGTTATCACAGAAGTTTCATACAGAATGTTGTAGTGTGGTACTATTTCATGCATTTTCTATCGAATGTAAAAGAAGAGTTACGGTCCATGTTGATTAAAAAAATGCTATTGTTTTGGGAAAAAATTTTCCAAAAGTCGCTCTATTTCTTTACTTTCTCATTGTCCCTTGTTCTTCAGACGTTCCCACGTCAACGATGTAACAGAGGAAAAGAGAATTATTAGGGTGAAAGAAAATAAAACCATTTTTGTCGAATAATTTCCTGATCAAAACCCAAGACTCGGCAGACTGTTGTTGCAATTCACTGTCCTCTGCTTAACTTGTATGAGAAATGTTTGCTTTCTACCTTTCATACTTGTGTCAAGTTTATAACGTAATGCTAAATGTATCTGAAGACATCATGGGACATAAATTTGTTTTGTTTAAAGTTATCGCACTTTTACAATCAAAGACATGGCCTGACCTGTGTAATCAGAATGAGCTATTGAGAGCAAAAACGGACGCCAATAGATATTTTTTTCCTGTGGGCCATGTGAAAGAGGAAAATCTAATTTTAACCTCTGAGAAACTAATTCTGAGACATTGTAAGACATTTTGTACGATAGGCCATACAATAACCTGTCCGGTCCACTAAAATTTTTTTCCTAAGAATAGACCTCGTTAGATACCCCTACCGCCTTGCCATTGTCACTAATGTTCCATTTCATCAAGAGAAAAAACGTCAACATTTTGTCAGACCGTATTTTGTCTTAAAAGTAGTGAGCATTCATGGAGTACAACAATCTTTTTAAGGCGCTTTAAGACTCATGCGTAAAACTGCTTTTCCTTTAATCCGCCAACTTTATTACATGTATTGATTGTGTGCAATTGGTTCCTCACGTTTATTTTCAATTTTAATATTACTGAGTTTGTAATATTTTTTTTTTGATCTTAAATGTTGAAAATGGTTGTATTCAACTGGAAAAAATATTGACTTCATATATTAACGGAATTGTGTGATATTTTCAGAGTTTTATTTAAATCTGAATCTTTTTATAAAAATCCCAATTGACTCTGACACTAGTAGTGACGTTTCTGCCATTAAAATTTTAGATGATACATTGACATGCGCGTTAACATGAACGTACAATGAAAGGATATTTCTGCTGGGCAGAGCACGCACTAGTGTAGTTTCCACATGTCCCCAGTAGAGTTGACTTCAAAGTTAGAGCCCACCCTTTTTTCCTATTTTATGTGTTTATAAAACTCGTATATCGAAAATATCCTTGCCACTGATGATTACTGTTAGTTATACTATTTACTACCAATGGTCTCGATGAACAAAATCCTTAGGAAAAAGGAGTGGCTGCCCCCGAATGCGTACAACTCCTTGCACTTTTTCAGATTGTTCTTCTTTTCATCTGCCCTTATCATTAATTTCACACGGCTATGTACCCTAAAACATATGTTTGATATCTTGAAGGTCGCAGTGGCGATGCAAGTGACGGGACTTCTGGCAAGAAAGACGATGAAAATCTTTTGGAGGTATTTAACAGGCACTTCTTATTTATCTCGCGGATATTTCATAACCTAAAATTTCTGATGCGTTAATTTTCAGCATTTTACGACTGGAAATTATGTAGTGAAGCGTTGTAGCATAAAGCCCAAGGGGCTACTGATCGAATCCCATAATTCTATAATATTTTTCTTATTAGAGCAAGAATTTTTCTTAATTATTAGTCATTGCTTTAAATGTGCGTGCATGGGAACTGTTTCTCCAGTTTTTACGATTTCTTTTTTGTTTTTCCTTACATGCTTTTTAACTGTAAAATAGCTTCGCGGAAATAATATAGAAGGATGTTATATATAATATTTACTTCAGACCGTATTATTCTATTACGTAGGCCAGTATTAAAATTATTATTAATTCATTTTTCTTAAATAACTTAATTTCAAAAGCATGATCTGTGGACCTAAACATCTCGCTGCACCTTTTCTCCCTTTCTATAACTAAAAGATAGATGACTTGTCAAAATAAATTAGCAATAAGAAATTTCTTTTTTCATAGTACAATAAAATACCTCACAGAGTAATGCCCGTGCCTTTCATAGTAATGGTGACCCTTTGGCAAGGTCTAGTACCCAATTAGCCGCCATGTCAGGATAACGGTGAAGCCATGGTCTTGCAGCGTAGTGGATGGTTAAATAGGGCTGTGAAATCCTTCGGGATCAACGGTTGGCTTAGCCGGGATGCTGGGCCGAAGAATCCTAGTGGATCAACGGCCGGGATCAAACCATTCAGTTAGTGGATCACTACAAGTGGCGTAAGGAAGGGCATCTGGCCTCAAAACTTGCTCCAAAATTTTTCCTTTGTAAAATGACTAGTAGTAGTAGGGATGAGAATATGGCTAGGGCGTTCTCCCTAAGCGAAGCGGCCCGATATCCCCTTGTCGGTGTGACAAATTTGCGAGGGGTACTGCGAGAACCATGCCCTCAGCTAAAGAAGAGAATGGAACTTACAACAGAGATCAAATTTGGTAGCTGGAATGTTGGGACAATGACTCGAAAGAGCAGAGAACTGGTAGAGGTCTTCAAAAAAGGTGTATTGAAATTGTTTGTGTTCAAGAAACAAAGTGGACTGGAAATAGCTCACGTGAAATAGGAGAGGGATACAAGATCTATTATGGTGGTCACAGAACAAAGAAAAATGGAGTGGGAATGATTGCCAATAAAGATCTGCAAAGTAAGGTAATCGACTGCGAAAGAACAAACAATAGAATAATCAAGTTACGAATGATTTATGGCGGGCAAGTAGTCAATATTATATTAGCTTATGCACCGCAAACCGGTTGTACTATCGAGTAAAAAGAATATTTCTACCATCAATTCGAGCAGGA
The DNA here is from genome assembly GCA_030142905.1 of Heliopora coerulea. Classification (NCBI taxonomy): domain Eukaryota; kingdom Metazoa; phylum Cnidaria; class Anthozoa; order Scleralcyonacea; family Helioporidae; genus Heliopora; species Heliopora coerulea. Next base: position 170,930 of record JASJOG010000361.1, on the reverse strand, counting down.
AGTTTTAAAGTGCAAGTAAAATAAGGTCGTAATCATCGGAGCAGACATGAATGGCCATGTAGGAGAAGAATCCTATGGGTTCCCAGAAACTCGTGGTTGGAAGGGATTTTGGGAAAAGAAACGAAGATGGGCAACGTTTGCTGGAGAGCTGCGAAAGTTTAGATCTTGTATTGATTAACACTTTTTTTCACCAAAAACGATGACTACAAAATTACATACTCAAGTAGTGGATGCAACACCCAAATTGACTACATAATGCTCAAAAGATCTCATATTGGAAGAATCAGGGACTGCAAAGTAATACCTGGTGATGATGTGGTTTCCCAGCACAGCTTGTTCTGTGCCAAAATGAATTTTAGGAAGCAGATGAAAACTAAAATCCAATGAAAACCCAGGATCAAAAGATGGAAGCTAAAAGAGCGAGAATGTAAATCGAACTTCAAGGAAAAAGTTTCTAACAAATTTAATTACCAAATACAAGATCTGGAAGATAATTGGAAACACTTGATGGAAGTTATTCTTGAAAAAGCGGAAGAGGTTTGCGGTAGAACGAAATGCGGAAAGGGAATAAGGTGGAAAACATGGTGGTGGTCAGAAAACGTACAAACTAAACTAAAAGCCAAAAAACAAGCATTCCAAACTTAGCAAAAAAAACAGAGACAAACCTGGATAAAAGGAAAGAGTACAAAACTGCAAAGAACACGACAAAGAGGGCAGTCTCAATGGCTAGATGGAATGCTGGTACAGTGTTTTATGACAAGCTGAACATAGAAGAAGGTGAAAACTTAATATATAGAATAACAAAACAAAGAGCACCACAGAAAAGGGATACAAGATTAGTGAATATGACTACTGACGAGGAGGGAAATGTACTAATCCGGCAAGACAAAATCAAACAACGTTGGAAAGGGTATTTTGAAACCTTACTCAGTGTCGAGAATGAAAGGGAAGCGTTAAACAACCAACCTCCTGTTGAAGCATAAACAAAACTTTTAGATATCAAAGAAGTAGAGAGTGCAATCAGGAAAATGAAATGCGGGAAAGCACCTGCATGCTCAGAAATTAGCACTTACTTCTTTAAAGCCCTGGATGATCTTTGTAGTGAGATGGTCTGCAGTCTTTTAAAGGAGATATTTGTCGCAGAGAAAATACCATCAGACTGGAAAAAAAGTGAGATAGTCCCCATTTGTCAACGAAAAGGAAACCTGCTTCATTGTAATAACTACAGGGGAATCAAACTGATGGAACATCTTTTAAAAGTGTTGGAGCGAGTTTTGGATCAGTGACTGACGAAATTAATAAAGATTGATGACATGCATTTTGGTTTCTCAAGTGGAAATGGTATAACAGATGCCATCTTTGTTGTAAAAATGATGCAGGAATAGTTCAGGGACAAGGATCAGGACTTGAATTCTGCATTTGTGGATCTGGAAATGGCATATGATATGGTCAAAAGAGAACTAGTATACTGGTGCTTCAGAAAAAGAAATGTTAAGGAGAGCTTAATCATTCTGGTCAAAGCAACATACATGAATGCCCAAACAGTAGTGAGGACATCACTCGGAGAAACAGGCCTCTTCAAAATTTAAGTAGGATTGCATCAAGGATCTGCACTGAGTCCATTCTTGTTTGTTATGGTTCTAGATACGAAAAATGAGACTTGCAGAAGAGGAATACCATGGGAACTTCTTTTGCAGATCACTTGGCGGCTATGGGTAGAACAATCGAGGAACTGTAGCAAAATTGGTTAAAATGGCAAAAGATGCTAGCTTCACAAGTAAATACTACAAAAACTGAGGTGATGACCAGTACAAGAATCTACAAAGACATGAATGTAGTTGACAACAACAATATTGTTTTAAAACAGGTTGATGGTTTCAAATATCTTGGGGTGATGTTGAGTGAAAAGGGTGGATCAGGCATGGCAATGAGAGCTCAAGTGAATGCGGCATGGTTGAAGTGGAAAGAAATGAGTGGGGTCATTTACGATAAAAGAATGCCAAGGAAACTTAAAGTCAAACTGTATAAAGCCGTTATTCGACCGGTACTTACCTATGGAGCTGAGATGTGGACTTTAAGAACTAAGGAGGAAAATGCCTTGGAAGCTACGGAAATGAGACTGTTGCGGAGACTGAAAGGAGTAACACTGCTGGACCTTATTAGATGTGAAGATATTACGAAAGAAATGGATGTGGACCCGATAATTGAGAAGATTCGAGCGGCACGATTAAGATGGTTTGGTCACACTGTCAGAACGAGCAAGAACAACCTGGTTAAGCTTGCATGGAAAATGGAGGTAGATGAAAGACGACTCACTAGGAGGCCCAGAAAACGGTGGAGTGATAACATAAAAGAAGATCTGTCCAGGAAGGGATTGACACAGGAGGATGCCCTGGAGAAGAACAGTTGGAGAGAAAGAATCAATTAACAAAGGCCACGATCCGGCAACATCGCTGGACAAGGTGGATGATGATGATGATAGTACAGTCTATCTAATCGGCATTCAGTGGGAAAACGAACCGTTAAAGACGACCGCAAACGAATGATGACAACTTGGCTTACGTATAATTTTAGACATAGTTGCTTGCAATAGCGTAAAATGAGTAACATAATTTTATTGTTTACTAATGGAAATAAACAAGTTATGCAATAAAATATTTGCTAACAATCTTATCATGATGAATTATTACATAATTTTAATTAAAAGAACAATAATTTTAGTTAAAGATTATATTTATATATTATATTTATATTTAAAGATTTAAAGATCATATTTATAACCGCTGCACCACATTTTATTTGTTAATGACAAGGTCCATTGTATCAATTCTTAGAATCAATTAGCATTTCATAAAAGAGAAGACATTATTAATACTAACTTACTTATTAAGTTATATCTAAGAGATCACACAGACTATTACGACAAAACTTTACTCAAAATACACAAAATTCATCTTCTTGTTATTAACTCATATCTTGGGTTTTCAAGATGTCTTTGTTTTTCAGGATTTGTTTTCACTTTAATAAACAGACAACAGTACAAAGAAAATGTTAAATAAGGACTTTTTTACCTTTCCTGTAATATTAAAAGAATTCTATTTTGCGATTAAAATATGAATCATATGATTATATATTGTCCATTTGCGTATCGAGTTTGGGTCTAAGTATTTTGATATTGAACCCGTTTTTAAGCTTACATAGAATTTTGTAGATGCTTTGTCTAGAACTTTAAACTAGCTTGGGTCACAGGCAGCATTTTTGGTTTTTGATTCTTGGAGATGTTTGTAGATTTGTTAATTCCTATGTAAAACAAACTATTTCGCGATCAAGGCCTATTGTACTAAAACTTTACATTGCAAAACTTTGATTGCAAAAATTTTTTTTTCGATATTGTGAGTTGTTGTGTGCTAACAAAGTGCTGTGAAATAAAATTGTCAACAGCATGAAGTGTGCATGTCAGGATAGATGAACGATCTTCAAGCTCGATACTCAGAAAATGATTTCTGAGCCCCAGACGGGGATCGAACCAGCAACCTTCTGATGACCTGTGAGACGGTCTAACCATTGAGCTACGGAGACTCAGATGGTGACCTAAGGTGCAAGTTCGATATGTATGTGCGACCTAGGTGGAAGCCACGATATATTACTAATGATTGATGTAGCTTAATGTTTGATAAACATGAGAGCTTGGATATATTAAATTTCCAGGATTTCATACATCCCTAAATCGAAGCTGCAGCAGATTGGAAAAATGTCTTGCATAATAGAAATTCTATTCTCCCTATCTTATTGTCGAATAGTGCTAAGGGTCGTCTCTTGATGCTATTGAAAACAATTTCATAGAAATACTTTCATATCTATGCTCATGAACATTATATTCTATGCTAAAATTTTAAATGAATGTGATAAAAGCGCAAATGAGAGACGCCAGAATAAAATTAATGTATTTTCACGTTACTATCTTTGAGTTGGGTGTTATTGATTGTATATTTTCTGGTAATGAATAGTAAAAAAGTAATATGTGTGATTACTAACATTTTCCTTTGTTTCTTAGGAATCATATTTCATCAATGAACCAGGAGAGGATGAATGTGGTGAGTAACATATGTGGGACTAAAATGATAAAAAATGTTTGAACATTTACAGAGTTAAAAGCAATCAACTTTCTAATATTTTAGCCTTGAATACAAATTTCTAATAGAAAACATGCCAGTAGATTTCTTGGAACAGGTTAGTTTTCGTTTTGCATCGTATGCTTGACAATTAAAATGACATACTGGTGAGGTATGCTAATTAAAGACGACAAAGTTTTCAAAGTTATGTCATTGAAATTAATTTTCCCTAAACAGATTTCTTAACCAGTATTTAAGGTACAATAGCTTGTGCTCTTTCAGAGACATTGGCAGTTTCACACTGGTTGCACCAAATTATTCTAAGAGTAAATTCCATGTTAAGTTTAGATGTCAATCATTTTACATAAGTTTTTGACAAATTTTGATATTTTTTCGTTGTCCAACAGATTTCTCATTGATTAAAGTTGTTCTGATTTTAGAAAAAAACGATTTCCCTAAAAATCGAATTAGATTATTGCTGGTTCAGCATATATTACACTGTTACTTTTAGATAGGATAAACATTGCATTTTACTAGCTTTAAATGTGTTGCTTACAAATTGTGATATGATAAATTTATAGTTGATAAATTGATAAAATATATATATATATTATATATATATTATATATATATATTATAGTTGATAAAATATAGTGTGATAAATTTATAGATAAATTTATATTTATAGTTGATCTCTGGTTGCTGAAATTGTAATGCAATCCATAGAGGAACGAGCTCTTGCAACTTACAAACACACGTTACCTTTTTGGTTTCGTTACGTTGACGACACGATTACTGCTCTACCCGAAGACGAGATTGACGAGTTTCACAAACACATTAACGAACAGAACAGTCACATACAATTTACCAAAGAGATTGAAGAACACGGAGCTATTCCGTTCCTAGACTGTTTGGTAAGTCGTGACAATAACAAACTACAGACCACTGTCTACAAGAAACCAACGCATACTGACAGACTACTGGACCAATCATCGTACAACCCAACCTCACAAAAAGCTACCACCATCAAAACATTGATGAGACGCGCACAACTCACCTACAACTCACCCGACGCTCTACGCCAAGAAAATGACTACTTACAATGCGTTTTCCACAAAAACAACTATAACTCTGACTTCATCAAACTTAACACTTACAAAGACAATGAACGCGACGAAAACAACAGTCCAACTACAACTACAGCAACGATACCCTACATAAAAGGTACGTCTGAGATTATCTCGCGTATCTTACGTCCATACAACATACGAGTAGCGCACAAACCGATCACAACTTTACGACATGTACTGACTAACGTTAAGGACAGAGAACAACCGCACGAAAGACAAGGTGCAGTTTACAAAATAAAATGCTCCGACTGCCAAGCCACTTATATAGGTAAGACTAGCAGAAACTTAAATATACGACTAACAAAACACCAACGAGCGACAAAAAAAGGAGACAAAACCAACCACATTGCCGAACACCACCGACAAACCAAACACAACATTGACTGGGAATCGGCAAAATGCATTACGTACAGCTCCAACTACAAACAGCGACTCACACTAGAAAGCTGGTATACGAACTTAGAACAAAATCCATTAAACCGATCACAATTACCGGGACCTTACAAACGACTAATTCACAAAGTCAAACGTGCGAGCAGCCAATAGACTTACACTTCAACAAACTGATAATTAACGCCTACACAACCACATCCATTGCTTCTCGCCAAATATCACACCTCCATGACTAATACGACCGCCCACTTATCTCGCACGAGCCAGATACAAATACAGACGAACCTGACATTTACAGTCCTTTTGACTCTGAAGATGACCGCCGCTAAGGCTGTCGAAACGTCAGTCACTTCAACCAACAGTCTTTCTCAAGACTACACTAACCTGGACGATCAACTTCCTCAAACATGATACTATTTTCTAATATTGAAAATATCACGTGCATCTTGTTACTTTTGCATTCATCGTACATGAATCAACGCAGTTTTTTCTTAGTATCGAAGATGTCTTAATTCATGAATTAGATTCCCTGAAGTATAATAAGCGACCTAAAAAGGGACTGCATACCTTTTTTTTTCTTATATCGCTTATAGTCGGCCGGCCGGGCTGGCAAAATATTTCGTCCGATGGCGTTTTTTTGTTAGAAGCTGGTAACCGCGACAGATGAACTCGAATATGCTTAGTTTTAAAGGTTTGGGGGGTTACCACGCAAAAATCGGATTTTCTGTACCAAAATTTTAGTGTTTTTTAGACAATAATATAGCCTGCATCGGCAGGTGTGAAATCTACATTTTTACAACTTTTTGTTGCTATGCAACAAATAAGCAATTTTTATTGGCCCTCGCTAATAAGCCGTGATCTCTTATTGGTCAAGCGAAGCGGAAGTTCGTACTAACGTGGACATGACATTGTTAACAAAGACGTGTGAACCGTAACGCCGCATAACGAAGCATGAAAATCCTTTTTATAGGTATGTTATGACCCAAAAAACACATATTTTTTTAAATGTCTATGTCTACTTTGAAGTGTAAGGATTCTTGCATCCCTCTGCATTACATGAGCATATAGGAGTGCATCGCTGACTAGTTTTGCAGCATTTACAAGCGCCCGTATTGTACTTCTTTGTACATCCACAAGATATTAAGTTTACACATGATGACGGTATAGATGGCTTTGTTGTCCACACAATCTTTAATCTTTGTTCATGTACCACCCGACCAATTGTTTCAAATGGTAAATCTACTGTTCCCCAACTTAAATTTGCCTGGAGCCAAACTTTAGCTTGTTGGTTAGCACGGGCGATGTGCAAGTTCAATGCATCTTCTGTCGGGGGAAGTTTTTCGAGGTCTTTGCTTCCCTTTTCAAATAGGTCAATTCTACATTTATTTGCTCCAGCTTTTGGATCTTGAGCAGAGTAAAGTCGACAGACAAACTCCTCAATTTCATTACTTGGACCGTCTCTGCCAAGACCATTAATTAAATGAGGGAATTCCTCAAAGACTTTCCAACATTTTCGCTTTCCAAAACCAGTGAAAGAGGAGGTTGTATCACATCCTGTTAAAGCATAAAACCCTAAAATATTATTAGTAATAGGTGCAGGTAGACGCTCAGTAATCGTATGAACAGGATAACATTTTCTTTGTTTTGAAGTTCCTGCAATCATCCATGTTTGAACATCTTCAATCGTACCTAGAAAATGAACTAGCAGTAACAAAACATCTGTGTCCCTACAATGTACAAGGAGTTTATTAAAACCTTTTAAAATTGCACCACATGCATGCAAAATAATACGTGTATCTGCTTCCTCGTGGTTACATTTAAGGTGTGTTAGATTTCCCAAAGATGTTGAACATGCCTTTGTTGTTTCTTTATATCCACCACTTGTGACCAACTCACAATTTGCTAAGAGCTCATGACCATGTTGCATGAGATATTCACTCAAGAAATTGGCCAAGTCAGCTTTGTTTTCTGGCAAGGCGATAAAGTTTCCCCAGACTTAAGGAAGTAGCAAATCCTCTCGATCAACAACCCTACGTATTGGCCTTTTCTTGGTGTTTCTTTTTGCTCGGGCAGCAGCTTTCATCGAGTTTTTAATATAGGTATCAAATAGTACATCAATTCGTTTAACGCTTTCATCTAATTCTTTTGCCACAGCTCTCAAGAACACACCTCCATAATCCTGGAAGGTTTTGCAATTCTGTGGTTTACCCAGAGCTTGAATGAGTGCATATCCATCAATTATTATACATATCTTATCTGAATCTTCCTGATATGGGATACTATGTAGAACTTCAATATCACCCATCAATATGTCAGTCATATCTGCCTTGGTTGTAGAATTCATGTCTCCATTAATTTTTTGCTAAGGATAAAGGCAAACTGGCAAGTTCATGTTGTAGAATTTCATCCATCTTGATTTGTCGGCCTGCCATTGAAGCTGTGAGAAGACGCTGCAGTAACTTTCTGTCTGCTTTTATCACTTTTTGTTCATTTTGTTTTACTAGAACTGTTGTTTGGTACAAAGTCTTGAATGTCTTACTGTTGTTCTTCTTAAGTGAATTAAAGAATGGGACTTCTTTCTTAATAAACCAGCTTGTCACATGTTTAGATACCAATTGTCTTTCTAGATTCTCTGCAAAAGGCATGTCTTGCTGAATTTCACTTGTAGCAACATCATTTGTGGCTATAGAAGTTAGTTGAAGACTGGGACTAATTAACTCCTTTTCTTGGTTATCAGCATCTTGTGAAATGACAGGTGCACCCTTTTCTGATGTAGGCAACTTGAAGACATTAAATCGCATGAATCGCTTCTTCAAATGTTCAACTATATCTTTGTCAAACTTCTTTCTAGATGGCTGAGCTTCTTTTCTAGTTGATATCTTTTCATCATTGCTTTCTTCCAAGTCCAACATTACTCTTGTCAAATGTGAAACCAAAGAGTGCTCAGCCCAGGTGATGCAAGACTTGTTTCTTGCTGTATCATTTCTTGTTATTCCAATAATTCCACTTGATATCTTGCATACTTTATTTTGCCACTCAGTTGCTTGGTCAATTGGAACTTGATTAAATCTTCCATTCCTATGCTTTACAACAAAATTACCAGCCGTGAATTCTTTAAATAATTCTGGATGTGATGTTTCCAAACCTTTCATTTCAGCCAAATAGACAGGCCCCCATCGAGCATAATTAGTATGGTCATATATTGTCATCCAGGGCAACATTGCAGCAAATGAATTCAGATGAAGGAGCCAATCACCATCTCGATTTGCTCTGATAAAGTTTAGCAAAATTTCCACCATCTTCACATAGGTTCATCACACAACAAAGTTTGGACAATCAACAAAATTCTTATCAAACTCCTCAGTCATCTCTACAATATTTCCTTGGTCAAGTGCTTCCATGACATCACTAACTGATCTCTGTATACCATCATTATCTGGTGTGCTTGCACTAAATTCCTCAACAATACCTATCACCTTGGTTGATAAATTAAGAGTTTTTCCAGCTTCGTTGCACCATGAACTAAAAAAATTCCAGTAAATTTGCCACAATGCTTCATATGTCAACATGTGCCCTTGAACAGCTCTGTAATATGCTTTACCTTCCATCATAGCATCAGTACTACCCTCTGCAAATGCCCCTGCTTCTACCCATACATCAACCAGACCAGTGTTCTCCATGTGTTGTCCAATGGCTTTCAGGAAATTAAACAGAATATGAAGGTGCCCCATGACCAAAACAACATCTTGGTATCTCTCTTGATCTGCCCAGACAAGTTCTTTAGCTCTGCTGTAAAGTGGCTGATCCATAGTAATGACTGTGTATGGTTGTCTAAGTTTTGATGTGATTTCAACAAAGCGATTAATTACAGTTGTGACAGTGTTGTTGTCATCTGCTGGTGCTTGGAGAATAGGAAGCATTCCAGGTGTTGTAACAGGGGGGTCATTTAAACTAATTGTCTCATTGAATGCTGGCCATGCAGCAATGGCTTCCTCTGTATCATACATTTGTGCTAGCAGCCATGTCATGTCTTTTAGTTTTGATTCCCTCTGTTCCTCATTAACTTCAAACCAGTTCTCTGGGGTGATTTTCACACCAACAGGAAAGATTGGACTTGGTCTCTCTTTTGGAAGAATGGCAGAATCCAGTTTGTGAAGAGGTGCCAGCATGTCAGGAGTCAAGGTTCGTGCTCTTCCAATCTTTGGATAATCTTTTCCTGGCCGCAGATTGCTTGGTCCCTGCTGCCATAACATCATCTGGGCGCAGTGAAATGTGTTCTGACCATCAATGGTTGCTTCTAATACATCAATGTTATCACAAGAAGCCAGAATAACACGACCAGGTGCATATGGTGAAAGTTCATAGGGAATGTAAACATTACCATTCTTCTCATACGTATCCAGAATGTCTGTTGCTATTGTTGTGTCTATCCTTCTAATTGTATCCATTCCAATTATATGACCAGCAGTATGAAATATATCCACAAGTTTTTCTGATCTAGTTGCTTGATGCAGTGTTAAACCTAGCCCTATATGTTTTGGAGTAAGTTTTTTCTTTCCTGATGCTAAATATATAATATCTTGCACAATATTATATGTATTATTATGCAATTTGTCTGCCAGTACCTGTTCATTGTCCAAGACATCAGTACCTCCAAGTAGTATTGATATGAATAAGTATAAACTCTTAGGCATTATTTGTCTAACATGATCACTATCTATACCACCCCACCCAGAATTGTGACCTTCAGTATTTTCTAACTCATTTCTAATATGCAATGCACTATGGACTAGCTGTTGTAAAATATTGTCCTGGAGAGGTCGTATTACATCACTTTCCTCATCTTCCAATGTAGTTGAGAGCTGCTGTGCCAGTGCCAGTTGTGATTTTGAACTTGGGTTATTAAGCAGATGAGCTTGGGGGTTCACTGGTCTCACAAAACTTGCTTGCTTATGCAGGATTTTTTTCACATCATCATAAAAGGAGTTCTTTCTTGATTGGTACTTTTGAGGAACATCCACATTTTGCATTGAGCAAGACTTAACATATTGAGACCAGACACATCCCATGTCATATACGTGGCCCTCAGCAAGCCCAGTTACAATATTGCTACATAACTTCTCCAAGCATGGACCCTGAATATGTAATTTACTGGCTTGTGTCATTTTCCTTTGAAAGTTAACCCAACACTTTAAATGGTATTTTCCTTCAGATGCTACAAGATCACTAATGTTGGACAGTCTTACTCGCATAATAAAGTCAGACAGGGCTAAACCAATGATTTTTCTCGAAAGTTCCATTGTCGATACGTTATGCGTACTTTTAACATTCTTGTCCTGGCAAAACATACGCAAATTCCAATCAATAGCATGTTCTCGACTACTGCGCCTCGATGGTTTGGCTTGTTGTTTTCCAGTAGATGTTTCTCCCACGGTAAGCTTGGTAGTACTTTCGTGTTTTTTTCTAAGTCGTTCAAGTTTCCCTTTGTCTGTAAAGTTACTGTAGCACTTGTGATGGTATTTAAACTGAGGAATATCTTGTCCACGTTCTGGAAGGATTCTATTGATTATCGAACTTGATGCTATGTCATTGAATCTCTGCCGTTCTCTCGCCGCCTCAATAATGCGATTTTTTCCCTCATCGGACGAATTGCGTAAATCTCCTTTGCCCCCACAGAACAAACAGTTTTTATAATTAGCCTCTTGACCTTTTTGTCTTTTTAAAGAAATAACTGGGAGTAAATTACCCTTACGTTTTGAACCAGATGGATCCATGTTAACAATCAATCGAAAACTACTATTAAAATAAGATAGTAAGAAAACATCTAAAATAATATAACGAAAACTAATTTCTAAACAAGTACACTACCCAAGTTAGGATTAAAAAGATAAAAAATATAAAATACAATACGATACTGTGGTAAATTTCGCTACTTTAGATAAGTTTTTTTGGGTATATTTTTTTGGTTTTAATAAAAAATTTTATACAGACTTGGTTTCCTTTGAGTCTTTTTCTTTATCTTGATATTGGTGTACTTTTCTGCTTGAAAAACGTTGTTCACACTTGAATAATTCGCTCTGAACACAGCACAAAGTCCTTCTCTGTTTGTATTCAAAGTTATAACACCGTCGTCACAGCAACAGCATTTGTTGTTTACAATCTCGCTTGTTGATTGGCTAAACAATTTCCCAACAGCCAATCAACGTCCACTTCAGGGTAAACAGTCTCGGAGGAAAGCCCCGATAGACATTCGATGAGTAGAATAGCCTGCGAATGGGCTGTTCGCAAAAATCACGAGAAAACATTGATTTTTTTAGTTTAAAACTCAAAAGCAAGCGTGGTAACCCCCCAAAACGTTAATACTAAAGACTAAACTAAACTTCTAGCGTGGTTACCAGCTTCTAACAAAAAAATGCCATCGGACTTTTTTTGAAGCGTTTTTTGCCAGCCCGGCCGGCCGACTATTAGGAAACCGGAAAGACGAAGAAGAGAATCAAATGTGATATCACATTTTGACATTTACTATTGTATTCTTCTATTGCTAACTATTCTTATAATGTATAGGAAAGAGTTTATGTTGCGTACGCAGTCGCATTTGATGTACTTTGATTTGTTCAGCAACGTCTAAATTGTTTTCCTTTGAAAAAAAATCTCAACTAAAAAGATGCCTGATAATAAATTAAAATTGACCACATTACTAATTAAATTCCATGTAATACAACTCCATTAAATTCAGTGCTACAGAAAATAACACTATTAACAACGTGAAAAGCATTAAGTTACAAAAGAAAAAGTAGCGAAGTGAAACAAACCAAAATGAAAATAAAGGAAGAGAAAGAAAACAAAGTAGTCAACCAAATAATACAAGACACAATACTAACCAACAGCAAAAACTCACGACCACTAAACACCAGCCAAAAACGAGCACAGCACAACCCAGTGAGACCTAATAGTACACAGCAAAAGGACAACAGTAAGAGAAGAAAAGGAAAGAAAACTGTCATATCAACACTAAATAAGCAATATTTGAAAAGTTATAGAACAACAATTATTTTTAACGAAAAATTATATATTCCGTTTTCTTTGACTTATGAAAAACGTTCACTACAAGGAATGGAGCAATCTTAAACTGAAGCTTTATCTCTACATATCCATGCCTTTTTTGTTGAAGTTTTCTGTTTTCTTTGCTATCAAGGATGTTTTGTTTTCACGTTTTCTGAAATATATCACTGTATAATGAAACATTATTATGCAAAACAGTCTGGATACCACTATGGTATTCACGTTACAATTATTAATCGTACCGTATTAAGCTAAAAATGTACATGTCTGCACAACATAAGCTCTTAATAGTATTCGTAATTAAGCTACTTTTGAGATTAAGCATTCCATGTCAGCGTTACAGATGTTTGGTATGTACTGTAATAACGGATCCTCAGGAAACTATTGGGCTCATACTACTTGCTACTCTCATGCTTCATTAGCATTGCTAACGTTTCTTAAGATGAGATACAATTATACCGAACAATTTGGACAAGTTTGTTTATAACATGCAAATTGAAACCAACGTCAATTTTCTCAAAACCTTTTACTATTTCAGTTGTGTCACAGCTCTTTGTGGACTAAATTTATACAAAAATAATTTTATTTGTTTGTTAACTTTTCCTCACTTTCTTATCAAGATAAAGTAATTATACCAATTATTATGCCCTTTAAAAAGCTGGTGAATGAGATTTTAAAGGCAATGCCCATACTACACCCTGTAACGTTGACATCCTTTTGTTGTTTCTTGAAAAATGCTCTAGAATGCTGTTTGTTACGTAGATATAACTCTACCATTTGAACTCGTTTTCAAAAAGTAACCTCCTGACGCTTTTAGATATAATCAAAAGCTACTTCAACTCTAAATGAGAAGGATAAAGAGCAAAAATTTCAATAATAAAACAAGATAATATTGAAGGTGCTGTGAAGAAACCATCATTTGAAGTGGTTTAATATCCTCAAATATTTCCATCTTTCTGTTATGCTAAATCAAAAGCATTTCAGGCCTTTCTTTCAGTTTTTTCAAACATTCAGGCTAAAGCAGAGAAGAGTCTCATGGAGATATTGAGCGATCGCCGAATTGTGTTACCTATTATTTGTAGCATCGAAAGTTCATGGTGCTTTGGCTTTTTTCTTGTCATTCGCAACAAAAGTTTCCCTGATTCAATAGTTACAAAATCGATGATAAAACATTTTCGTAAAGACAATGATTATGAGCAAATTAGGTAGCTGAGCAACAGAAAAATCCGAACTAAACTAATTACTTTGGTTGAAATGTTTTGATATTGGACTTATATTGGATTTTGGAAAATATTGGAAAAAATAACTACCCATACGCAGTATGCTAATTAAAGCGAAGGGGTTCCTTTGAAACGAGTTTAATTAGCTTTTTAAGTGTGTTTTCTTTATCCTTATTTTACTGTAGAAAAATTGAAACTATTGTGACAGCTTCTATGTTTAATAAATGGAGCATAATGAGAAAGTTAAACTTCGGATAAGTAAGGTTGGGATTTGGTGTTCTACTTTATCTATGAGATAATACACAAAGTCAGTGCATTAAAACTTTAGTAAACGCCTCCTATATTCCATTCTGCGAGAATTTGTTTACGATTGCACCGAAGTAAAAGTAGTTAATGACTACGAAAGTAAAATGAATATCTTCGTAGTTTTCAGGTAAATATCCGCAACTCAAAAGTGAAAACGCCATTCCCATTACTTTGCTTGCTTCATGTCAAAAAGGGAGAAACTGTCACTCTTGTTTCCTAGCTGAATATATGACTTTGCAAGCTGATAAAGTAATAGCAACTTATTTGTAGAAAAAGCATTGTTAATCACTTAATAAAATGTCTTTAAAAAAATTAAAAAATGTGCTTACTGATATTTTCTTTTATTTTGCTAAACTGAAACTGAGCTGTATCCACCGTAACTACAAGTTCTATGATAATTATTACGATTGAGCTTTCAGTGAACTGCATTTCATTTAAAACTATACAAACTCGGGTAGTGAAGGAACCAAAATATAATAATGATGACTACACAGTCAGAAAAACGTAATAAGTCTTTCGGGGTAATATTATCCTAATATTAAATTAAATCACTGAGAATTAATCAGGTATCATAACAGACAATGTAGGATGAATATTAAGGCCCGGCTCAAGATTCTAATATGAATAGCCATGGCGGGATAAATCACTACAAATAACAAAACATGTTCGATTATCCCGTCATGGCTATTCATATTAGAATCTTGAGCTAAGCCTTAATATTCATCCTACGACTACGATTCCCACCTAGAAAATCTTTGGTGAATGTCGTAACAGACAATGCTCGATTTTATCAAATATCAAACATCATACAAGGATAATAACTGGGCGGAACTGTATTTTTACGTTTTACTATAAATTATTTTATATTGCTTTTTATTTGGATTTAATTTATAACACTTTTTTTTGTTTTGCTTCATATAATTTATTTTGTTTTCGCTAGAAAGTCCTGTCAAGTCATTCTTGTTTGCCTGAGTAAGATGTTACAAATTTTAGCGTTGGCTTTTAAATAAGTGAAGGGAAATAGCTTGTTTTAAGTAATATTATACTCCTTTAAGCACTTTAGGAGGTACGTTTCGCCGTCAGGGTTGTGTCCCAAGATATTTATGCACGAAACAATGTTAGGCATTTTTTACTCTTTTTCTCTTTATTGATACATACTTCTCTATTAAACTCTACACTGCATGGCCAACTGCATAACCGTCTAGCTATCGATAAAACCCCAAGGCAGGGTGGTCGGTTTTGAATTCTATTGTCTCACTCGTGTTAATTACTAATACACCTTCACAACACGAATATATACTCCAGGATTTACTCTCAAACTAACTCATACTCATTTACTCAACTTTACATGGCATACCGTTAGCGTAGCCATGTCACGCTCACTATGGCCCATGGCTAAATGCGCATTCTATTATTAACAATTTCACTCCCAATCGTTAGACAATCACAATTACACAACTGTAAGACCAATGTGGTTCCAATTACCTACTCTAAAACCAAAAATATGTGATTATTCTCTATTGTTTTCACGTTACACTAATCTGGACCTCTGACCCTTACTTTCACCACTTAACGCATCTGTTTCTTTGCTCCTCAGTTATTCTGCCTTTGTCTATCTTAGTCCTCTTCTTCTGCATCTTCATTACTTTGCCCTAGTAGTGACCTCTAATTCACAAATTTCTCTTAAGCGCTTTAATACGAACTCTTTTAAAGAGCATAGTCCACTTTTTTTGCTTAGTGTGCTAAAATTGAAGCTTAAAGATACTGTAAGATTACAAAATGTAGTTAGTGTTTAGAAATACCGTAATTATTCGAATAAACGCCTCCCTCGATTAAACGCCGCATGGACAATCAAAAACATCATTAAACGCCACCCTCGAATAAACGCTGCAATCTTTCTCGTCATTGCGGCGTTTATTCGAAGCATTTATTTACAACCACTGTAAGCAATTCAAGTACCTATGTTTAAAAACAAAAGAGAAAAACGAATCCTTTCGACACTGAAGAATACACGTCTTCTGATGTTGAAGCGGCATGCCCGATTATTCAGCAGTTAGACTCGGACCACGAAGGAGACAGTGACATTGAAATGGACTTAAAGTCCGAAACTTACTAGTCTAGCCATTATATAAAAGACAGTGGACAGTTCAATTTTCAGATATAATCATTTAAATTGAAGACATATAACTTTTATTCTTAGTTTTTTGGGGGTTGATTGTATTGGTTAAATTGACGTTTAAATTACACAATAAATTCACAGTTGTTGTTACAAGGTTTGCAATAAAAGCCGCCCTCGAAAAAACGCCGCCCTAGAAAAAACGCCGCCCTAGAAAAAACGCCGCCCTAGAAAAAACGCCGCCCTAGAAAAAACGCCGCCCTAGAAAAAACGCCGCCCTAGAAAAAACGCTGCCCTCGAATAAACGCCGCCATCGAATAAACGCCGCCCTCAAATAAACGCCCCTCGAATAAACGCCGCATCTTGAGTGCCAAAAACTTAATAAACGCCGCGGCGTTTGTTTATTCCAATAATTATGGTATGTGGATTCGAAAACGTTAAAGTGAAATTTGACACGAAAGAAATACACTGCTGTTTTGAAAGGAAGCTCTTAATAATGTGCAATTCTACATTCATTTTGTTCCGTTTCCTATCTTCGCTTTTCCTTATCGTTGTTCCTTTTTCCAATTCTATTTCAATTAGGTTACCCGTCACCTGCACTTCTCACCCATTCGGCTGCTGTTTCTTATATTTTTGTTGTCTTTCCCAAAGAAATCAAGTTATGCGCTGAAGTAGAAGTTGAGATCCAGTTGTACATGCCAACTTTATGATGGTTGTCATATCATTTAAATCTCAATTAATTCCCTCAACTAATGACTGATTTATATCACAATTAATACTATAAGCACAAGTAAAAACACATTTTAAAAAAATGCTTCGCAATAACTGGCAGTCACATAACCTAACCGTAAGTAACCACGTCGAAGGATAAAAATCGAAATATGACATAATCTAATTTATCAGTGTAGCTGTAGTAAAGTATGGTTACTTGCGATAACTTTTTCAACGCATACACCTTACCCATTGTTACAATTGTAAATCTTAGAGAACTATTCAGAAAAGCTATTTCGTCCTTTGTGTAACTAATTCGACTCGCCATCTGATTCGATTGTCGGTATCCAAAGCATCCAAGAAACTGTCGGTTTTACAGTTTCATTTGGATCAAAGATCCATTTTAGTTTTTGTCATGTGTTTTAGCAATTTAGAGAGTAAGAAGAATTCTCCTAATCTTTAAATGCAAGCACGTGCGAAGGGGTCTCCATCGAGTAATACCCGACGCTGTAATACCAGGGATTATGTCACGCAGCTAATTCACAATATCTGGAATGCAAACTCTAATGATTTTGCCTTACCCACTCGATATAACTAAATATATCGCTTTCATTATTCGCCAAGCTTTAGAGAAATCGCTCTTTCATTAGTATGTTATCGTTTAAATGTAATTACATTAAATTTGCAATGTTTATAGGATTATAAGAACATGATTTTACCAAGTCATATATTAACAATGCGTTTATTTAATTATTGATCGAAGTAATTTCAGTTTTCGAACAGCTTTACTGTGTCACTCATTACAATAAAAATATTCTTTTGTGAAGAAAATGAAAATGGTCAGCCATACCTTCCATCAATACATTAAAATAATAGGCGATGAATCAACCAAATGAATCCGATCACAAATGCTTTTGAGAGCAACAACAGTACCAATGAAAGATAAAGTGTTTTTTAAAGCTTTTTGAACGGTATGGGATGACTTATCCACTGGTCTGCTTCTCTAAGAATGATTTTAAACATTAGCAGTGGAAATATTATTAATGATGTCGCATTTTATACAGCAGAAAGGGATGGCACATCCGTTAATTTACTCCTCATGGTATTCCAAGAGTTATGTCCAATTTTTCATAATTATTCCAAAAAGTATTGCAAGAGAAAAGTGGAAAAACGTATCGAAGCCGCAAAGAGTTATCCATAGAATATAAAAGATATACATGCCCCTCAAATTCCAATTAAACATCTTAAAATATGAATGCAGTAAAAAAGGGAATAAATCGAGAACCAAAAGCAATAGAGGAGGCATATTCCTTAAAACTAGAAATACGTGCACGCAACAATCCGTCGCTTTTCCTTCCAATATATCTCCCAAGAATCCAAGTAACATTAATAATTTTTAAAATTGTCAAAAACACAAATCCTTCTAAATATAACTCGAAGAGGGCATGCAATGTAAGAAAAACACAACATTTGGACACGAATATTAACAACACAAACTGGAAATTGTCTCATATTTAAACTGCTCAACGTCATATTTACGTTTAAAATTTCGACTCTGTTTTATTAAAACAAAACGTTTGGTGAGAGCAACCTTCAACGGTTTCACAAATGGAGAAATCCATTCTGACAATTCTGCTGCTAAACAATGGATGTTCGTTTCAAGACCCAGTATTAGTTGCGATCTTGAGGTATTTCATGTCATTTTCGGATTAAATTTATCACTTTTTTAGCTTGGAAGAATGACATTTTAGTAGATGGCAACACTTTCTGTCTTAAAAGCGGAGCATTCTCATAGGTTACCGACCGGATATCAGCACTACGAGTAGCTTATGACTGAAAAAAAATTTTTGGATACTTTTTGTGTTAAAATAGTAATAAATCCTACATTATCTCAAAGTTAATTACAAGTGTCTAGTAGAAGTGCTATGATGAAGATTTATGGTAAGTATTCATCCGCGGGTAAAAGGCTTTCGTAACGAAATTGAAAAGAATTACGAAACCGACGAGATAGACAGAGAAAACATGAAAGAGGTCTGCATTTTTATTGTGACCAAAAATTGGAAAATACAAAACATACAACAAAATACAAGCAATCCTTGTACAAGTTTTGTCGAGAGACGAACGAGTCAAGAGAAGTAGAATATGTAATTTTTTCCACTGTAATACTTTGGTAAAAGAGAAAAATGACGCAGCGTCAAACATTCAACTCTTACGTATTTTCAACGAAGGATTGAGCGGCACCACAACACAAAGGGTTCAACGGTGAATTTATTGTAAGAAGTCGGTTTTAAACTTTCTTGAGAGGTGTTAAAATCCTGATGATAGCATTATTGGTCGAACATGGTGAAGGTAACTATCCACAAACCACCCTAAAAGTGAGAAAGATTGAAGCGGACAACATTTTCGCCGAAGGAGAGAATGATCTACAAAGATAAGTAGCTTTTCAGCGTGTTTCCTGGTCGCTGTTTATCTTTCATTCTTGTTTACAAGCCATAAATAGATTCCGATGTTTTCAGGATAGCGACATTTCACAGGCAAAACGATCCCGAAAAGCGCAATGAAATATTTGTCTGGAAAGCGGTTAAAGGATCCGCATACTTTCAACTCAGGTCAAATCTTCGGAACGCTGTGTGTTTTATCTCACTTCTTTAACAATTGACCATGAATACCTTCCGGATAAGTATTACAAACTATTTAAAAGCCATCGTCCTAATGAACCAGAATCTGCATTCTATTTTGCCATTAAACACCAGCAAAATCCAGATGATGATATTTGAACCAATAAGTCTCTCTTGGCGAAGAATGAAGTCTGGAAGCCACGATAGAAAGCTGCTCAGAACAATTCCGTTCCCAAACATGCATTTCCAATCCATTCAATTGAGACGTACCTGTGTTTGTCTAGATCAGCAAAGTAAGTACTAGAACGTGAAAAGTCTCGATTTACACAAATCAGCATCGTTTCAACTTCAGCGAAGAACGTCGTTTACACTCAGCCGCTTAGCAAATGTCCTGAGAACAAGCAAGTTACCGTCACGTCTTTTGCTCGTATTGACGAGAATGAGCCAAGTCAAAGCGTTGCTACAGAATGTGAACAGTTGGCCAATGCATATTCCAAAGAGCTGAGTTTTAGAACTGTCCTTTCAGTTCATAAATTGTCCAGTAACTAAGATGTCCTGCAAAAGTGAAACCAGCCGCAAGCACCAGGAAAGCTGTTTCGTTTGCCTATCTTAAAGCATATATTGGGTTCAGTATTCAAATGATGTAAACAACTTGCTAGAGATCCACGCAAGGGAAAAAAGAACGAGACCAAATTGATTTGCTTCAATATGGAGTTAAGTAACCTAAGTATGGTTTGGCCAACAACATACCAGTCCCCGAGTTTGTACATGGCATACTTGAGTGACCGGAATCCTTGAATATCTATCTATCTATCTATCTATCTATCTATCTATCTATCTATCTATCTATCTATCTATCTATATATATATATATATATATATATATATATATACACAAACAAATTATTCAAAAATTGCGAAAAAATTTTTCTCCCTAGTCACCACTCTTGTAAAAGGAAGTCACGCACATGGGGATTAGTACCCTCACCCGCTAAGGCCTTCGAACCCTCGCACCGCGCTTCGTGCGGTGGGTGACGGTATTATCCCAAATCTTAAATTTAACCAGTGGTTTTTAAAGTCCACAAACCTTTATCAGTTTCAGTAATAATAGTTTACAAATTCCTGGTACATCTCTGAACTTTTTTATTTTGACTCTCGCGAATTTATGCGCAAAATCATCTATTAAGTTTGTTTAAAAACTACAACAACAACAACAACAACAACAACAACAACAGTAATTTAAAAACACATCTGCTGTATGCACTATTCAATACTTACCTGGCTGTCCCTTCGATTTGATCACAGCTTTATATCAACGAAAAATGTTTTCAATAAACTGATTCAATTATTTTTTAGTGATTACTTGCAATCCATTTTTGAGTATCTCAAAAAGTTCCTTTTCCTTTTCCGACTTTCGGTCATTTGCTAATTAGTCCAACTCAGCCAATAAATTTTCAATGTGATTTAGGACAACGCATTTCTATTCATCAATATTCCCACTAATAAGCTCCCTAGCAAATGATAATCGCGATAAACGATTCTTCTCACTCACAAATTGTTTCTTGGAATTTTTTCTCCATTTATTGTCTCTCTCTTTTAAGAGGTAATTAACGCTTCAAGTAGAAACTTTGACCCCAGTTTGAGCGATCTAGTTTATCTGCCAGCTGCTGTTCGGTTGGAGGTGCCTGATTTAGAACTTTTAATAATTAAACGGTCACTTCGTTCAGTACTTTCCGTCCTAAACCAGAAATACGACTGCAATCTCTACTCAATTTTATCTTAATGCAATATTTTTTCCAGAATAGCTGATGTTGAACTTTTTCGAAGTATAACGTACGGCACCTCCAGCTTAAAGCAAGCCAAGAATCTTGTGATTCCCTCTAATTTTCATCTCAGCCTTCTTGGTGTCGACTTTTTAAAGGTATTCACAAGCCATATCAATTTCCTACAAAAACCCCAATCAAAATATTCAGAAATGCGCATAAAACTACCTTCTAGCCTAATGATATTTTGTACTTCAGTTCTCAACTAAACAATGTGGAATGCATGATATTTTTAAGATTTTATGGGCAATTTTATATCATCTAATTTGTAAGAAATAGGAGAAAATGAACCACGTTTTGCATAACACATTATTATTAAAAGTCTTAAGAATTGATAAATGTTCTAAGCAAGCACTTAAAATTAGTATTTCAGAAGCGCTTTGATCAGATCTTCAAGAAAGCATTCTAAAAATATATGGTTATCCTTAATTTTTTTTTCATCCTGTGACAGTTACATCAAATTGAATGTATTTTTAGGATAGCCACTTTTTTTTGTCCTCACCCAGTATTTAGCTCAACTTACCTCTACTAAGTCTTACTTAAGCCTGGTTAAGGAAACCTAGACGTTAGCAGGCCTACTCATGCCTACTTAAGCCAATTCAAACCTACGTAGGCCAACTTATGCCTGTTTATAGACCTATTAGACCAATTTAGACCTACAAAGGCCTACTTAGACCCCCTTAATATCACTTAGACCTACGTATATCTACTTTGACCTATTTAGACCTACTGAGATCTATTAAACTTACTCAAACTAGTAGGTCTACTTAGATCTAACCAGGGGCTGACCTACACAAGGTCAACCAGGTCCTAGAACCCAGTAAAATTTTCCTAACGAAACCGAGTTTGATTTTCTTTTCCTAGATGCGTTACTATATTCGATTTTTGGTTACTTTCGGCTTTGCCTCGTGACTTGGATCAAAACATAAAATAACCCACACACCCCGCCCTGGGAAATAATTCTTTTTATTTTTTACCTCAGCCCTCTCAGTGCCGTTTTGTTTAAGTCCCTTACTAGCCATATTACTTCCATAAAAAGTCCCAATGAAAATGTTTAAAATTGCGCTTGAAATTACCTTCTCGACTAATAATGTTTTGGACTTGAGTTATCAACTAAATATTGTGGGATGCATGATATTTAGGTGATTTTATAGACAATTTTCTGTTATCTATTTTGTAAGAAATAGGTGAAAATCCACCATGTTTTGAATAACACATTATCATCAAAAATCTTAAAAATTGATATATGTTCTACGCAGGCGCTTAAAATTAGCATTTCAGAAGCTTTTTAATCAGATCTCGAAAAAGCCATTCTAAATACATATGGTTATTCTTAATTTCTGTTCATCCTTTGACAGTTATGCCAAATTGACTATATTTCTTATGATGGCCACTTCTATTTGTCCACCCTCTCTATTTTGCCCATTATAACTTATTTGCATTAGTTACTGAGAGATTTACCTATCCAACAATCATTTTTTTTTAAAAAGTTGTCCTCCCAAAATGTAGGAAAACATGTTCCTCGACTTTTCAAAATCAAAAATTTTCCCGAAAAGCAAGTCCCAGACACCCATAGATATATTGTGTCTTTGGCACTTGAAACTTTGTCACAGAAAATTCTAGATCCGCCCCCGTCTACTTATACGTGATTAAAGCTAAACCGGCCTGGCTGGACCTACTTAGGCCGGTTTCAAACTTTGTGGACAAACTTGGACCTACTGAGGTCTGTTTAGAGCTACTCAGACTTGCGTAGGCCCACTTAGGTCCGCTAAGGCCTACTTAAACTTACTTAATCCAGTTTACAAGGCTTTGCCTTTGCGTAGCACGATCCATGTTTTGGCATGGTGCCCTGGTAGTGCCCTTGTAATTATGTCATGATTAGCTATGCCTTTGAAGTAACTTAGACCAACTTGGCTCTACATAGAACTACTTTGACCTATTTAGAACTAATTTAACCTGCCTAGTCGTATTTAGGCCTATTTCAATCTACTTAGGCCTTAGACGTATTAGATGTACTCAAACTTATTTAGGTCTACCCAGGTCATCTCAGGCCTACTTAGATCTACTTAGGTCTAAGTAGACCTATTTAGACATAGTTAAACCAACCTAAGTCTACTAAGCGTACTTAGAACTACTTGGGGCAACCTAGACCTACTTTGACGTACTTAGGTCTACCGACACCTAATTAGATTTAACTAGACGTACTTACTCGAATTTAATTTCATATTTCCAAAATTTCTTGTTAGCAAAACGACAGTTATAAATTTCAAAAACACGAGAATACTTTATAATGACATGTTTCTTCAAGACTAATGCCATCTTCAGTTTACAGAGTGATGTTTGTAAGGCTTTAAATAGGAATTAAAGAATGAATAACTTAACTAATTACACTAACGATATGCTAAGATGATTAATTACAATGACAATATGTTTTGTGAAGACTAAAATAGGCGGTAAGAAACGGTAATTATGAACAGAGAAAGGTGTTGATGTGTTAAATTTGTGTGCCTAATGCTGGTTTTCTATTTTAGATGTAAATAGTTTCTTTCAATTTGAGTGTGTAAGTGTTTTTGGCTGAATATAGAATTTTAAAGCAGTTTGGTGTAAAGTAGTTTTTACAATTGGCAGAGACATCGATCCCAAAGGCCTACGGCCTGCCAGATTCTATGGCCTTCCCAAATTGCATAAACAAAGAGAAAGAAACACACCACCTCCTTTCAGCCCGATTGTATCCTCGATAGGGACATATAATTGCAAACTAGCCTGATATCTAAGTTCTTTCCTAAGCCCCCATATTTCCAATAAATACTCGACACAAGATTCTTTCTTTTTCGTTCGAGAAATTCGGAATATCGACGCACGCAACAAGTATCTCATATCTTTCGATGTACAAAACCTTTTCACGAACATTCCTCTTAACGAAATTATAAGCATATACATCATTACTTTTTTTAAACATAATCCTAACTTTCCTATTAACAGAACTGACCTTAAAATGCTATTTTCGTTTGTAACTACTCAATACCACTTCTTTTTTAATGATTTTATTTATAACTAAATTGATGGGGTCGCAATGGGTTCTCTTCTTGCTCCTATTTTAGCTGATCTTTTTATGGGACATCATGAAAAATCGCGGCTTGAAAACTACAAAGATTCGAAAATTTTAATTTACCGAAGATATGTCGATGACATTTTCTGTTTACTGGACAACGAACACGACGCAATGCCATTCTTCGATTACATCAACGCTCAACATCCCAACATAAAACTCACTCGTAAAAAACAATTAAATGGGAAACTCCTCTTCCTTGATGTTTTAGTGGATAATTCGTCCAACTTCGACAACCGAAGTACCAGGCGGGAATCTCGATCGTGTATTGAAAATTAGCACCCAGCAAATAATTTTAACAAAAACCATGACATTGAAGTTTTTAAAAAATACTTCAATGCTAACGTTTCGTTACATAACCAGTAACATCATCCGAGCGATATGATTACAGAAATAATTTTTCGTTATTTAAGCAGAGAAATTATTGCTGTAATCATATCGCCCTGATGATGTTACTGGTTGTGTAACGAAACGTTAGCATTGAAGTATTTTTTAAAAACTTCAATGTCATGGTTTTTCTTAAAGTTATTTCCTGAACGCAAATTTGTCCAACGTTTGTGTCACCTCTGCCTTTCACAAAAAATCCCATACTGGACATTTTAACAATTTTTTTTTCAGTTTCGCGCCGTTAAACAACAAAACTGGCCTAATTTGCACTTTTATTGACAGAACATCAAAAATTAACAACACTAACGCCGGCTTTAACAAAGATATCAACAAACTTTCAGAAATTTTCAAACGTAATTGTTTTCCTTCTCACTTTCTTGACAAAATCATTAAAAAATATTTAAAGACACCCAGACAAAACCCAAACAAAAATGTTTCCAACAACACGGAAACACCAATATGCACTCTCTTAAACTCCCCAACATTGGTAATTATTCTAGACTAACCCAAATCAAGATAAGACAATTGTGTAAACGTTTCTGTAAGGACCTTAGTATCAAACTAGTGTTCTCTACTTTCAAAATCAAAACCTTTTGAAATTAAAGGACCCGATTCCCATAGTTCTAAAATCATTCTTAGCTTATGAATTTACTTGTGCAGGATGTAATTCACGATACATTGGTGAAACCTCTCCATTTCTCAACACGGTTTAAAGAAAACACCTTAACTGATCGAAACTCTCACGTCTTTAAACACCTCAATAACTCTACTAGTTGTAAAAGCCACTACACACCAACTGCTTTAAAATTTTAGATTCAGCCAAAACCATTTACACAGCCAAAATAGAAGACCAGAACTAAACACACAAATTCAACTCATCATAAGTAGTTGTAACAATCAACTTCCTTCCCCCAATTCAGTGTTGTTGTTTAAAACTTTATTCCAACATTAATTTGGAGGGCGGGATGTTGCAACATTATGGTCCTAGACTGTAGGTCAATGCGCCGCTTACGGTAATATTTCAGACTCCGTTGGACATTTACTTTAATTTGAAACACTTTTATCAAAACATACTCAATATTTTTCATCCAAAAAAACCATCTTAGTCGAGCTGTATAAGCTACGTCAGTGCACACAGCTAGATGACTGAGGGATTGGCCAGTGGTACATAAGACTTGGCATGAAAGCTAGCATATTCCAGTTTAAGAACAAACTAAGACCATGATATGAAATCAAATTGCATCCTGTTATACCGCTTCGATTCTCACACCAAAATATTTAGGAACTCCAAACATTTTTTGTCCCAAACAGTCAAGAATATCTACTTACCCGAAGCCTCAAAAATGCACGTGAAAGCAGCGTAAAACGGCGAGACAGGTCAAACGAACGAAGAAAATGACACGTACAAACTACCCACACTACATAACAACCAGAAGCTGATGGCCGGACGTGAACAGGACTGGATTGAATTTGCGAAAAAAAAAGCATAAAAATATTTTTAAAAAAGACACAGAAAACAGAAGCTGCAATAACTTTAATTTTACCGGTGTGGTGAACCGGGGAGTCGTATTTGAGAATAGGCTCAGTGAAACATACACCATCTCTAAGAAAAAAACCAACAACAAAAAAAAGTAATCGCGAAGGCCTGACGCAGCACCCAGAAGTCTACTGACTGAATCAAAGAAAAACATATTTGACTTATTTACGACTTTTTTGTTTTCATCCTTCTTATCCTTTAAAAACAAAGCCACAATTTCCCTCCTCCCTAACGATATCTATACTAGCTTGTTGATTTACTCTTAGTGTGCAAGCTTCAAAGTTCTTCCCGTACACGTGATCTACAATGTCAAGCAATGTGATTCCCTACTCCAAAAAACTAAACCCGCATATATCTGTATCGAAGTAAGAAACTTGTCGATGTCATGGGTTTATGCCAAGTTACTATCGACGGGTCTGGAAACGCTGCTCTGCGGAATTAATTTTTGTCAATAACAAGCGTATTCTCACCCTCAGGTGAGACACTCCCATGGAACTAGGCTACTATTCTTTACGTTGGCCCATTACCTGGCAATATCCAAGGTCTATAAAATGCCACATCCGTTCTGCCTAAACCTGCAACTGATTGTCGAAAAGCTTCAACAGCCACCGTTTTATCCTCTGCTTGATCCAACCCAGCTCTGGATCAGTATTCTGTACCCAGAGCCTCCTATATTAAAATTTTCCATAATTGCACACGTGTGACTTCATGTGCATAATCAGATTTAATGACATGTGAAACGATTAAAATTAGGATTAGATTTTCCATGAGGAATATTTTCACATGTAGTTTTCTTAATATGATTTAATTTCATATATTTATACAAGTGGTTGGAATGTGATCACATGTGATTCACGTGTGGTTCATATGTTAAACAACTTCACATGTTCCATTTTCACATATGAAATCTGACATCAGGTATTTTAATATGTGATGCATCATTGCCCACCAGTTTTGGGTAAAGTATCATACCTTCAAAATACCGGAAGTCCCGGTAAAACTAAATCATGTAAAAGCTGTCTTAGTCGAGATTTACATAAAAAAGACAGTGTTTCCGTCGCACATCTACCGTCAAGTGTTGAAGTCTACCAATGTTGGGCCCTCAACATCTAACTAAACATCCAAGAGACTCTGGAGATAATTGAGATGGTCGAAGGCCTAACAACTTGGTTC
This sequence comes from Heliopora coerulea, assembly GCA_030142905.1. Classification (NCBI taxonomy): domain Eukaryota; kingdom Metazoa; phylum Cnidaria; class Anthozoa; order Scleralcyonacea; family Helioporidae; genus Heliopora; species Heliopora coerulea. The sequence continues at coordinate 143,233 of JASJOG010000361.1, read as the reverse complement.
CCAACTCCTGGCCGTCCGAAAATTTACACCAATTGAAAATCGTATAATCTCGGACTTGCGTGACGTCCGAAAGTAAATGTTCAGCCAGATATCCACCTTTCACCACCATTTGGAGTAGGTCCATTTAGGTGATTGAGGATGCAATTTGCTATTCTTCTGGCAGCTTTAGCAGCTTGGTTGTAGTTGCGACCCTGAAACTTGATAAACTCGATGATGAAAGCTCCATTAGGCTGTTTCGTGGTAAATTTTACTACTACTCTGGCAGCTTCTGCGTCAGATCTAGCACTAATCATATTGGTTCTTCTTTTCCATCTGATACTGCTACTTATGACTAGAGGGGACTCTCGATAACACGGCAACTAAGGAATCCAACATCTTCAGCCAGGCACACTTGGAGAGGACACCCAATCTTCATTCGTTCGAACACAGGACTTCCACAGGAATCGTCAGTTTATCAGCTTTAAGTCAACGATCTGATTAGCGAAGAATTGACTCCAGCGGTCGATCTTGACGGTGGGAGGGATTCTTCAATTCTACTAAATAACTACCGCCAGTCTTAAGCTGAGCAGCCGTAAGCCAATAAGTAGTTGTTCCGCCATTGACTGCTTGTCTCACTGGATGTGTACTTGGTACTTATGGTCCTTATTAGCAAGACGAGCAATTAGCGGTATTCTTATCCGAGACTAACAACTGTCGAACTCGTAAATTAAGTTTGCATGTTTAAAATTTAACAGCAGAAATGTCCATACTCTAATAGCTAGACTTAGTGATGAACTACTTCAAATACATGATGCACTGAAAACAGCAGTCATTAATCGTGACCATTCACCATCAGACGTTGATGTTGCTTCTCTGCAAAAAACTCGCCAAATAGTACATGGTTCTTCATAAAAGTCTAAGGACACTTTTATCTTGACAGGGAATGATAAAGGTTGTATGCAGCAGTATGGTGTTGGCTTCGCCATCAATGTTTCCATGTTGAAGAAATATCTTAAACAAAACTGTGTTTATTCATAATCTCATACTTCCTTATTTACAACCAGAGTTTTCCACACCCCCTCAAGCTTGGTCTCTTGTTCGTCACCAGTCCATCATGGTCCTATCAATAATGTTTTTATATTGTCATATCCTTCGTTCTTTGATGACGTAAGAACAAGCAAACAGAAACAAACACAGCAGTTCTTAAGTCTGAATAGGTTCTAAGTTTTAAATGTCGGATGTTGTGCATTATGCAAGTATTCATCGATTCCATATCGGACTGGTGGTTTTATGGATGTCCTCAAACAACATCGATATGGGTGCCCGCGTAGACATTTTCGGGTTGTGATGAAAGCGGGTCATCAACGATTGGCGGAATCGGTCATATCAGTGTAGGTTGATTCAGAACATTTGTCTTCGACGTCCATTGGTACATTTTGAATTTTTCCATTGTTGTTCTCTCGAACGCGAAGCGTTGAGCCAATGGGGATCTTTGGTAATGATCTGGAACCTTGATCGTAAATTCTTTTGATTTTTTCCATTCGTTGAGAGAGATACTTTGAAGAAACATAGTCTCTTTTTTTGACTATCTTGCTACCAATTTCTCAAGATCAAGCAAGCGGGTGCGTAATGGTCTACCAAACAGCTTGTCGACTGGTGCCTTCGTATCGTTGGAGCTCGGAGTCGATCGATGTGCTAAAAGGGAGAGATACGGATTCCCATTTTGTTGGTATGCTTTCTTAAATATCTTCTTAACGATCTTGACCGCACTTTCCGCCATTCCATTTTATTTCGGATGTTCGGGACTAGATGTTACATGTTCGAAATCCCATTCTTTAGCAAATGTTTTAAACACGGGTGCTAGAAAAATTGTGGGCCATTGTCGGAAATAACCACTTTGGGGATTCCAAAACGACCGAATATACATTTGATGTGAGATATAACCGTATCGCTATGTAAGTCTTTTAACAAGCATACTTCTGGATAGTTGGAATAATAATCTACAACCACTATGTAGTTCTTGCCTTTCAGATGGAACAGGTCCATTCTGACTTTCTGCCGAAGACCAGAAGGAATTTCATGATGGATTAGAGGCTCATGTTTATGGGATCGTTGATTCTCAAGGCAAGCACTGCAATCAGACACCAATTCAGTAAGTTCACTATTGGTTCTTGGCCAGAACATTATTTGGCGAGCTCGAACCCTACATTTTTCTATTCCAAGATGGCTTTGATGTATCTTTTCTTTCATTTCTTTGCGAAGAACCGACGGTATAATTATCCATTCTCCTTTGAATATTAGACTTGGCATAATGGTTAATTCATCTCTATACTAGAAATATGGGACCACTTCGATTGGAAGTGCACGTTTGTTTTCTGGCCACCTATTCTCAACGTATTCCTTCACTTTTTGAAATGCCTTATTTTCTGCTGTGGCACGACAAATTTCATTGAAGTAAATGGTTTGAACCTGGGATAATCGTGACATGTTTGTGGAAGTTGATCGTCCAGGTTAGTGTAGTTTTGAGAGAGACTGTTGGTGGAAGTGACTGACGTTTCGACAGTCTTTCTCAAGACTACACTAACCTGGTCGATCAACTTCCACGAATTTCATTCAGTTTGTTGTCAGGTATCAGGAGAGTACTCGATAAGAGATGCACTTCATAATCAAACTTGGATTCTACAACAACTGGCAGTGAAGCCCTAGACAAGGTGTCAGCTAATGGAATTGTAATGCCTGGAGTAAACTGCTGTTCAATAATGATAATAATAGTAAAAATAATAATAATAATAAACTTTATTTGACATAGAATCCAAAAAGGTAACCTTATTTACATTGGAGCTTGGTATGCTAAACTAACTTATAAGTAAATGATTATAATAATATACAATAATCAATAACTAAATAAAATAAATTATGAATAAAATTATACAAACTAAAATTTAAAAGTAGAAGTTTAAATGCTAGAACAATGATTTTAAATGAATGCCATCACTGAGGCATAGTTTTTGGTTGTTTCATTGAGACTACTGTGCAGCTTTGCGGCAGAAAATAAGAAGAAACGAAGACCTGACTTGACCTGAAGGAACGAAGACTTGACTGACGAAATCTTTGACATATGAATATTATTCGAAGAACGTGTGCTATAACTATGGACGTCTAAATTTAAACAAAATAAATTAAAAAGATAAGAATGGCAAAATCCATTTAAACGTTTTAATACAGTTAATCACTTACCATAATTCCATCTGTCAGTCAGGCTAACTAAGCCAAGTCTTTTAAATAAGACTTCTCTACGCCCGTCCCTGATTCTTTTCAGTAAAATGATATGAGTACCTTTCTTCTGAAGTCTAAGGAGTCTCGCCAGACTAATGGTGTCAGCATTTGTCCAGAACTCACACAAATGCTGGACCAACGACGCATGTAATTGTCTACAGGTATCCTGGCTGAGTGATTTTCTTATTCTACTCAGTAGACTTAGCCTACATGAAACTTTGGCAGTAACAGTGTCTATATGAGAGTGCCAGTTCCTTACAGAGTCAAGTATTAGGTCAAGGTACTTCATAGTTTCAACGTTATCCAATAAAGTTCCAGCAAAAGTTAGTGCAGGATTTGAACATCTAGAAAGTCTTTTTCTGCTATCAAAGAGCATTACCTTCGTTTTATTACAGTTTACTATCAACTCGTTTTCATTGAACCGATCATTTTGCTGATTTAAGTCATGTTAGAGTGCAGATTGAATGGCACAAACATCATTGCCAGCAAAAAATAACGCAGTATCATCAGCGTCAGGGGCGGATCCAGCCAAAAATCTGACAGGTGCTCAGCATATGGGTAGCGTAGCGTGTGCCACATGTACATACACGGTAAAGGAGGCCAGGGCATGCCCCCGGCAAAATTTTGAAAATTGAAGTGTTTGAAAAACACTATTTTGTGCATTCTCAGGGCGCTCTGAATTCATCCTGAATAGTCATCTTTTCAGACATTTTTTTCATGATTTTCTTCAATCATTAGGTTCTGAGAATTCACAATTTACAAATTTCAATTAAATTTGCAAAAATATGAATTTCGAATAATTAGCTATACAGTAACCATAACATATAAGCACACATGTTTATATATGTTCAGTATTCTTAATATGTCATTGCACAGAATATTTCTAAAACTCATTAATAATTCATGAGAAAATTTTAAACGAAATTAATGTTTAATGAATGTCTGTATACCACGATACAGAACTTATAAACAAAGCATTCAATCAGAAACTTCACAACTTTCATTAGGGCAAGCATACAAAGAAAAGATTAATATTAGTGATCATGAGTATTATAAACAGCTTCAGCCAGAACTGATGAACATGGGTCTTCCTTTCTGGAAATCTCAAGAGCTGCATCAGATAAACACATTGCGAAGGCATTTGCTTTGCTATTAATAGCCTCATTGCTGAGCTGCTGTTCAATCAAAGGATGTGATGAATAATAGAGAGCATACATATATAACTTAATGCTAATTAGACTATTGAGGTATATAGCCATGCTTTCACCACAAGTAATGGCCCGAGAACCAGCATTGCGTAGGTAGTTCCTATCACCAGAGGTTCTAAAGCATGTATTAGATTAAATGATTAAGTTAACTGAAATATTTTTTCTTAGCAAAATCTTTGCTAATAAACAAAGTTTTTAAATATGTAATAAATAACAAATTATAAATAACAAATAATAAACAATAATCATTATTTTAATTTACAAATATTATTTAAGGACAATATATAAATGTATTTTTGATGTTGAACACAGAAATGGAAGAATATACAACAACAATTGCCACCATGGCACCAAAGCAAGCTATTTATTATTTTCCTTCAAGATTTACCTTAACTACTCCAAGAAATTCTACTTTGACAGGTAAAATTGTCTGTCGCTAGAGTTAGAAAAATAACAAAGGGGTTTAATTTGGACAATCTAAAAATTAATAAATATCAACAAAGGTACAGGTATTCACAATAAAAGTCCCTGTCATTCATGTGTATACTGTACTCTTCCCAATTGGCAATCTACAGAACATGACATTGAGCGTCGAAAAGCAGTTCCAGAGTTCTGACTGACAATCATCCTACCGATATTCGACATTTTATATAAATAGGTAAAGATGTTCCCTTACTAGATCATTTACTTTAAGTGAACAAGTGAATATATAATTATATAATCTCGAAATTGCAATTTATAACGAAAGAATTATACGTTAAACAAAAATATTGTATAAACAAGGCCTGGCAGGCGAGCAAAGCAGCTATACTGCCCATACAAAAGCATATATCAAATTATTCATGAGCTAGCTCAGCTACTGCATATTCAATGAATCATTGCTAATTTAAAAAATCCATGGTTTCTTACCTTACTGGGTAGTGGTTTCGGCAGCGGGATTGCTCGCTTTTCGGGAACTATAGCTTTGCAAATTGTATTATTGACATAAAGACAAAGAAGTAATCCGACCAGTGACAGCTTTCTTAGCCTCCAAACTAACAATTTGCGGGCATTCTTCTTTAAGTAAACAAATCCTTTCCTCTTTTTCCTCAGAAAAAAAATCTCCATCAACTATATTAAGCAATTGCAGTAAAATATTGTTGGAAGCCACCGCGAAACGAGAAAACGAATGCCGAGAAGACACAATGAGTGAAAGCCTCAGAGCACGTTGTTGCTATTAGTATGGTTAAATTGTATATTGTCCGTAGATTGAAACATTGGGGTGTGCGGCAGAGTATACGAGATGTTCACCGGTGCTGACCAGTGCAGGAATGTGCTAAATACACTCTTCTGATTGGCCTGCACCCCTTCTGCACCGTTCTGGATGCTAAAAAAATAGTGCCCCGGCGAGTTCCACCGGTGCTCCCGACATTTCTATTCAGGTACCACAAATGATGCCACAGAAACAGATTCAGGACCGACTACAGAACTTCAAGTAATCAAATTATCAGGCGACGCAGTGCTACACACTTCATGATAATGTCAGCTGACCACAAAGTGTCGCAGGCGCACTAGTACGTAGGTATTTAGGTAAGTAGGTAGGTATGTAGTAGGTAAAACTTTATTTAAACACGCTAGCCTCGATCAACATAATACGCCGCTTTCCACGAGGGGTGTTACACATTAACTATATACAAACTGAACTATATACAAGTTAAGCAATATAAGCAAAGATTAAACTATAAAAAGATTAAAAAAAACTTAAATTAAAAATTGGTGCGATCCAATAACAATTACGTTAGGCGTATTTTCTTTTTAAAAGAAACAAGAGTTTCAGATTTTTGAAAATCTTTAGGAAGATGATTCCACTGCATGGTACCACTATATCGAAAACTTTTCTTCAGAAATTCTCTATTAGGCTTAGGCAAGAGTAGGTCTGTATCACTTCTACGTAAATTATAATTATTCTGAATTGTATTTCTTTTACAGAAAAGTTTATTTAGATTAGGGGCAGTGTGGTTATTAAGTATTTTGTATATCAATATCAATTTGTTCTCTAATCGTTTCACATCAAGTGTTTGCCAACCGAGAGCGTCCAGGAGATCGGCCGACTTAACATTGTAACTGAGTCCAGAAATCACTCTAGCTGCACGACATTGAAACTTTTGTAATTTATCTTGAAGTGTTTTACCGCAACTATCCCACAGAGGGGAGCAGTAATCGAAATAAGGTTGAACCAGTGCTTTATAAATTGTTTGGAGAGTTGCAGGTGGAACGTAGAGCTTTATACGCCTCATAGCTCCAATTCCTGCACTCACTTTTCTGCATATTGTCTCGATATGTTCACCCCAAGTTAATTTTTCATCAATATCCACATATAAACATATATATTTACTGGTTCGAAAAATAGGGGTATTATTCATAAGTACTGGTGTATTCCAACTTAATTGGTAAGATTATGAGATGAACCAACAAACATCACTTTTGTTTTGGTGGGATGGTGTTGGAGTTTATTTTTAGCAAAAGCCATATCTGAATATTATTTAAGTCACTATTTAAATTCTGAATTAATGTCTCAATATCTTCTGAAGAAGACGAAATTTGTGTATCATTTGCATAGAGATATTGAGTTGTTTCTTCCAGATAATCAGGCATGTCATTTTCGTAAAGTAAAAATAACAATGGTCCCAATATTGAGCCCTGAGGAAGACCGCATCTTATATTCTTTGGTGAAGATGTATGACTATTCATTAGACCTACTTGCTCTCTATTCGTTAAGTAAGACTCAAATCATCTTAATTCAATGTCTTGTATTCCAAATTGATTTTTAAGCTTTTTCAGTAAAATATCATTGTTATCCGAGTCAAACGCTTTACGATTATCCAAAAATAGAACTCTATTTTTCCTTTATCCATGTCACTTAGCCATTGGTCTCACATCTGGATAAGTGGGCTCCCGGTTCCATGTTTTGGTCGAAATCCTGATTGAAATTTTGATAATAAAGAGTTGTCATTCAGATATTTATATATTTGAGTAAAAACTTCTCTTTCAAATATTTTACTTATTATGGGTAGAATCGAAATTGGTCGGTAATTTTGACATTTTTTTCCGCCATCTGCTTTATAGATTGGAGAAATTCGTGCTAATTTTCAATCGTTTATGTAAATACCTATGTCAAGGGACTGCCTAAATATAACAGTAAACGATGGCACAATGATGTGATACCGTTTTGAGAGCTTTTACCGGTATGTTATCCATACCGGTTGCTTTAGAAGCTTTGAGATTTCGAAGACGCAAGGCAACACTGCTCACACTGATATCAGAAAAATGAAAACGAGTCCCCGGGCAATGATCATAAAAGATTCGGTCATCATTCACATTATTTTAAAGCTGATTAGACTCAGCAGCCAATTTCATTCCGACATTTGTAAACTAATCGTTAAAGAATTCAACAATAATTTTCCCATCCGAAACATTTGTATCATTAATTTGAAGCTCTTTTACATTAGTCCATTCACGTTTTCGTCCCGAAATGGTATTTATCAAAGACCAACTTTTTTTGACAATTTTAGAAGATATGCTATCCTCAATTTTCTCACAGAAATATTTAGATTTTGCCTTACGGATCTCAATGTTCACTTTATTACGCTCAGATTTATACAACAGCTATTGTGGCTGAGAATCATATCTTATTGCTTGTTTTTTGTGGAAATCCCTCTTTGTGATAGGCTGCTTAATTTGAGGGGTAATCCAAGGTATTCCATTCTCCTTCAACCTCTTCTGCCGCAGAGGTGCATGCCTGTCAAGAACCTCAAGAAAAAAAGATTTCCACACTTGACAGGATATGTTTGGATTATCAAATTGGTTTACTGTGTCCTAAGGAAGTTGCGAAACATCATGAATAAAATCATTTTACACAAAATTTTTAAAATCTCTAACTTCTCTAACCATAGGTGATGTTTTTGCCGATTTTGTCAATATAAGGTTTCTTACTGCATAAATCAAACTATGACCAGATATCCCAAGGTGAATAACACCTGACTAGGAAATATTTTCAGGTATGTTAGTTAATGTTAAACAATTAAAGAAGCTGTTGTCGGCGTCATTCTTGTTGGCTCATTAATAAGTTGATCAATCTGATAGAGTGAACATACGAATTGTCATTTTCGTGTTTGATAATCAAGCGGTGTTTTACTAACATCACAATTCAAATCCCCTGAGACAATTAATTCTTTGTTTTCACATTAACATTTGCATAAAAAATCCGCATACTCATCAAAAACATTTATATCTGAGTTTGGCGGTCTATACCACGCATTAATTAAAGTGGATTTGTTATATGGTTCTTAATTTCAATACATACAATTTCGAAACCTTCCGATGTTAGATCTTTTCTTTCCGAGAATGGTATGCTATCACGGACATATAAAACCACACAACCCCTTAGAAACGGCCTGACACCCATTAGTAGGACCCTTAGCAAAGGCCTAACACAGACAATCCAACCAAAGATCTGACCGAAGATGTCGTCATGAACTCTTGATATAAAATAATTTTAGGAAATTCTGACCAGTGCTTTAGCACCTCTTGCACCCCTCTAGATCTGCCCCTGAGCGTAAATCACAAGTTTGCTATGCTGGACAATACTCGGCAGATCATTTATAAATATTATAAACAATAACAGACCTAGTACTGATCCTTGTGGACCTCCTAAGGTTGTGGCCAAGACTATAAGACAAAGTACCATTAGAGCATACTGATTGAGTTCTGTTGTTTAAATAGTTATCAAACCATGATAAAGCATTACCACGAATGCCAATCTTTTCCAATTTGCATTTGAGCACTGGGTGGCTAGGCATGTCAAATGCTTTGCTAAGATCGAGAAAAATTCCACCGATGACATTTCTTTTGCCGATGTTCTTCAAAATAAAGTCTGAGACGTCCAGAAAGGCAGAGCAAGTAGAGTGACCTCGCCAAAAGGCAGACTGATGGTTCCAGAGTAATTTATTTGCTACCAAGTGATCATGAAGTTGCTGATGGACATGGCGTTCAAATATTTTAATTAAAGCAGGAAGGACGGAGAACGGTCTGTGATTATTTACGTCCACCAATGAATCAGATTTATGCAGTAGGGCTACTGTCGCTGACTTCAAGTATTTCGTTGTCTGCCTAGTTTTTAGAGACATGTTATATATTCAAGCCAAAGGTGAAGCCATAGTCGTGGCCCCAAGCTTCAGTAGACGGGAAGGAATGTTTTTAAGACCAAAAGACTTCTTCACGCGTAGCGCAGAAACTTCCTTACGCACAAAATCGACCGATATTTCCTTAAAGACAAAATCAGGTACCCATTCCGACCTGTTGTTAAACATAACTGGGTTGTAATTATGAAGGCCCAAAGCATCACGCAAACGAGCTGTCACGGAGGTGAAAAACTCATTAAAACAAAGAGCAATATTGGAATCGTCAGAAAAATGAAGACCGTCGCAAACAAGTTCTTGAAAAAATTCCTTGTTCTTTTTAGGAATCAGCTATCTGATTGTGGACCAGACCTTAGAAGGATCGTCAGCATATTCAGAAATTAATCCATTATAATTTTCACGATTAGCTGGATCAATAAGGCGAGTCACTTTGTTTCTTAGCTTTTGGTAACAGATCCAGTCTACATCTGTTTTAGATCTAGTGAAATGATCGGAAAAGTCTGAGTAGTGCCGAAATGTAAAGAGTAGTTTTCTAACGTTTCGAGCGAAGGCCCTTCGTCAGAGAGAAGGGGGTCTTCGCTCGAAACGTTAGAAAACTATTGTTTTCATTTCGGCACTACTCAGACCTTTCTGATCATCTCACTAAGATTTCAACAGTGCCGACGCAGCACTCTTTTATTTCATGTTTTAGATCTAACTGCTTTACGCTTTATAGCATCACGACTTTTAACAGCAGTCCCGATTTCCTCTGACATCCAAGGGGGTTGAGTACCACGAACTCGGAGAGTACGTAGAAGAGCATGGTTGTTGCAAAGATCTTCTAAGAATGCCTCCATGCAGAACCGGGCGTTCTCAGGGTTGTCAAACAAGGCAATAATATCCCAAGGAATATTATCAAGATTGGTGGTAAAAGCAATAGGATCAAAGCCCTTATAACTACTAACGTTCGTCACCTTTGGTCTAGGTCTTGGAACTTTGTCCGTCCTGTTACAGTATATGAAATAATGGTCCCTGAGGGAGAATTCTAATACACCAGAGCTGGTAACTCGATGACTTTCATTTGTTAAAATCAAGTCAATAGTGGTGGACGAGTGTGCTCTAACTCGAGTTGTTTCTTTTATAAGTTGTTTAAGGCCGATATCTTTCATTGTCTTGACAAATTCTTTTCCTTGAATTGAAGTGATGTTACAATTGAAATCTCCTAACAAGTACGGTTCAGATAGCTCAAAATTAAGAGCGTCTAAATAATTTAACAAGTCACAATATAGCACACGTCTGCTGACGAAGTAACATGCGCTGGATGCGAGGAGGTGTCTTGCTAATGTTTCTTTTAAAAATGAATTTCAATGGTTTGTGATCAGACTCAACAACAAATTTGATACCATACACGTACTGATTGAAATGTTCTGTTCCAGAGACAATAGTCAACGTTTCTTTTTCAATCTAGCTGCAGTTCTGTTCCGATTAATTCAAGACTCGGCTAGCGTAGGCAACTGGACGCCATTGGTCGTCATGTAATTGGAGAAGAACAGCTCTTAGTCCAGTTTTGCTAGTATGCACTAACATCTTGACTGGAAGAGCAGGGTTGAAATACTGCACTGTTGGACTGTCGGTGACGCAATGTTCAAGATTCTGGAACTGATCTAAGTGCTTCTGATTCCAATTCCAGTTGTTACCTTTCTCTTCGTAATTCGGAGGTTTTACTTGACAAAGTTGGTACACATCCCCTAGACATGTAACCAAACCAAGAAATCGATGAACATCATCTGTGTTCAGTGCTATAGGCATGTTTGTAATCGCTTCAACCTTTCTTGGGTCGGCTCGTAAACCTTGGTGAGAAAAAAATGTGACCAACATATGTGATCTCATCCACGCCAAGAACACATTTGGATCTGTTAAGCTTCAAACCTAACGCCTTCATTCTGTCAAGCACTGACTTATGTCGACAGGTATCTCGGTCTTCATCTTCGGCCATACTATAATGTCATTTTGAATATGCGCAACACCTTCTAACCCATCAATTAAGTTGGAAATTTGATTGCTGAATACTTCACTTGCGCAGTGCACGCCAAATGGTAACCTTTTAAATTCGTATCTTCCAAACGGTGTGTTAAAAGCTAACAAATCAGACGATGGCTCATCAAGCTTCATTTGCCAATACCCGGCTCTCGCGTCAAGTTTACTGAAAATTTTAGCACCAGACATCTGGGACATGATTTCTTCTGCGGTCGGCATTTGAGAATACTCTAGTTTAATTGCGCGATTTTAAGTCCTCGGGGTCGAGACGTATTCTAATGTCACCATTTGACTTTTCGACAACAACAATACTATCAACCTAATCTGTGAGTTTATCTACCTTTGCTATCACATCCAGGGAGACCACTCTTTGCAATTTGGCTTTGAGTTTTGCCTTTAACGTAAATGAGACTCTGCGCGCTGGATGAAGAACTGGTTTAACGTCCGGGTCGATGTTAATATGGTATACATCAGGCAAACAGCCAAGATCATTGAAGGTTGAATCATAATGTTGAAGGAGTTCATCGTAGCTTTTGTTTAGGTGGTAATTGCGTTTAATAAGATTCAGCTGCTCACGAGCTTTAAGTCCGATCATGGACGAGGAGCATGTGGTGCCCACAAAAAACTGCACTGGAAAGGCTTTGTTTGATCCCTTTGTGACACGAGCCATAAATTTACCCTTTACTGAAATTTTCACGGAGTCATATGCTGTTGGTTTGGCATTCGTCGGGAAAAGACGTGCTTTCTTTCGTAGTGATTTAGATTTTCTCTGGGAGTGTGTTGATGAGTGAATTGATTCTTTTATTAGTCAGGTTTTATAGTGAGGTTCTTGGTGTAGAATTTTTTTGGTGTTCCAGTCGGAAGTTTGGTTGTACAGCCAGCAATGGTCTGCAATCTCGTATTGTTTTGTTTGTCTATTTCTCACTGCTCGTTGATGTTCTTTTGTCCTCTGTTCTAGCGTTTGTTTTGTGGCCTAGCAATCTTTGCATTGCCATATGTAGACAACGTTGTTTTCCTTCTCTGGTGGTATTGGATCCTCCGGTTTGGATAAAATATTTCGAAGTGTTGATTGCGTGTAGTAAGTTGACAGAAGCATCTCCATAAACGTATACCGAAAGTCAACACACACCGATCAATACCTTAACTTCAACCCCACCACAACTACCAAACCAAGCATTATGACGACATTATTCCAACGAGCAAACGCCATTATGTCCAATACAGAAGTCAAGAAGGAAGAAGCTCACTTGCATAATGTTTTAAATACAAACGGCTAACAACCATCGATTGTAAAAAGATCCCGTGCCAAAACCAAACCAACCAATCAACCATACCAATTAATCGGATCTGCCACTAGAGTCAACCTACCGTATGTACACAAAATTAGCGAAAACATCCACCGAATCCTATCCCGCCATAATATCCACTCCACTTCCCAAACGTAATTAACACTTCGAAATATTTTATCCAAACCGAAGGATCCAGTACCACCAGAGAAGGAAAACAACGTTGTCTACATATGGCAATGCAAAGATTGCTAGGCCACAGAACAAACGCTAGAACAGAGGACAAAAGAACATCAACGAGCAGTGAGAAATAGACAAACAAAACAATACGAGATTGCAGACCATTGCTGGCTGTACAACCACACTTCCGACTGGAACACCAAGAAAATTTTACACCAAGAACCTCTCTACAAAACCCGACTAGTAAAAGAATCAATTCATTCATCAACACACCCACATCACATCAAGAAAACATCCTAGAAACTACCAGACATTTGGCTCACCAACCTTAAAACAAAAGAAGTATCAAAACTTCATTCCACTTAAACATTCCTTGTCCCACGCTCAAGGGGTGTCTTTGCATAGGTCTGCCTCCCACGACAGCATATGAACACTCAAGTCGCCTACACGGCCACAATTGAAGGTGGAGGAAAATTCTTCCAAAACTTCGAGAAAAACCAAACAATCCAGACCAAAACTGGACAAATCTCACCCAACCTAATGCAGAATATTTCAACTTTTTAATGACAAAAAGGTCAAAAATATTTTTTATCATGAGCAGTTCGTTACTGCTTGTTTCCGAGTGGTAACCTAAGAGAATGCTCCACTTTCAAAACGGACAGTCTAACTATCTGATAAAAAACTTACTTTAAGGCAACATGATTGAGAAGTTTAAGAGAAAAACAACACGAAATATCACAAGGTCACAGCTAATATAGGGTCGTGATCCAAGCTTAGCATCAATTATTTTAATTGCGAGAATGAATTTAAACATTTGTTAAGCCCGTGAAAAGTTATTCTTACCGTACGTTTTGTTTTAAAACAGATTTGAAATCTTATGGCGACCAGCAGTTTAATTATAAAATAATATCCTATTTGGATTCCTGTTAATTGGTGGCCGAATGTGTGTTTCTTTTTGATTGTATTCTCTCTTCCAGTTATAGTAAGGACATTTTGTCTTGTACAATTGTGAAAAATTATCAACCTAATCAAATTTTCCAGGGAAAGATTGAAAGTTTGGGCGAGGGGTTGTTGCGTAGGCGTATTTCTAGTTTGATCTTAAACTTTAAGCCAAAATTGTATGGCTTTTGACAGGAAGAAATCTCCACTCTGGTAAAGACCACAGAATGGTGGCCAAAAGCTTGAGATAAAATTTTTTTTATCCGAGAATGTTGTTTCCTTGTATAGGCATGTTTTTGCTTCGTCACTATCATCAACATTTTGACACTTGGATCCCAGAATTCCTCAAAACTGTTTTGTTTTTAGTGTGGTTTAAAGGAAAAAAGCCAAACTCTTCAGAATACAATCAACAAAAAATTTTTAAATTTTTTCACTGTGATTTTCTCTTTAAATTCGACCTACATTTTTAGAAATGTTAAAAACCCTTTGATAAAATCTCAAAGTAGTTCGACAAATACACCACTGTCGCTGGAAAACCACTTTGTTATATAAAAATTACTAGGAAAGAGAGAACTTTCATAGTTGAAGTGAACGAATTGAAATTTTTTGAACAGTTAGATAATTTCAAATAGGTTTTGAATGTCTTAATGAGTGTAGAATGCTTTGCAACCAATTCTAATTTGTTTCATTTATTAGCACTAACATTAAACGAATTAAGTTGATTAATGCATTTGAAGTGAGAGCTAAGGAATTTAACTGCGTGTGTAAAGGAAAAAAAGATTTGCAGTTCATTATTTTTTTACAAATTGGTAACCTAAGATAGAATATTTTGTCATTAGAGCTCATATAATTAACATAACGGTGCTTATTTATTGTACCGAGATTAATAAACTTACTAAAATAGACAGTTATTTGCTTTTCATCTGTTAAGCCTATTGTATCTGTTGAAACAGAAAAAGAATGTGAAAAAGGGCCCATTTCCAGAATCTGACAACATTGAATATATTAATTTGATAAATTCTGTTGAATTAACATAACGTTTTGCATAATTCTACGCAACGATATTTGCAACTTTGTTACTGTAAAACGAAAGAGATATACTGCTGGCATATGTCACTGACTGAAATATCTCTCTTCCGCCCGGACTACGTAGATGATTCTATTGAAAGGTAAGAAAAAATTAAAGTTAACTGATCGTAATGTCTGAGAATTTAGTATTTTGTAAATTTTCATCTTTGTTGCGTTAAAAGATAAAATGCTCATCGTACCATGATAATATAGGCGTTACGAGAGCAGTTTTTTCTTTGTGAAATGAAAAAATTAAAAATAATTTATAATAGGGCTAATTAAGATGAAATAACCAGTATTTTGTTTATAGTGCTTTCCCACCAGATTATCCATCCTTCATTATGCTCGGCTATCGGGAATTTTAGAAGAGCTTGTTGAACTAAAAATAATAATACTATTCCCTCGTTGACAGTGAGGATTACCATACGTTTTACATTTTTCCTTGAGACCGTTGCATAATTTTACGTGCATGAAAAACGCAGGAGCTAGGGAATAGGGTTCGTGAATTTCCTCGGTATTTGTAAAGAGCACAAAGTAATAAACACTCTTATACTTTATTGTTTTCCACTAGTCCAACTCTGACTTTGTTCTGGTCGATTATTTTGCAATCCAGAAGCTGGTTACTTCAAAATTCCCTTGCCCTAAGTTCATTTTCATTGATGTACAGCAAGTTTACGCTCTCGATTCCGTTACGTGGTTGGCTTGAAGGATTATTACTTTGCTGTAGCAACTGCGAGATAACTTTAAAGCATATTTCCAGTGGCGAAGCCAGAGGTTGGCGGGGGGGGCAGTTTCTCCCCCCCTCCCCCCAAGCCGCTTTGCAGAGCTGTTTGTCGGAAAATGTCTGTCCTCAGTTGGAAAATTTGGGTTGTCGGGAAAGCTAATGGTTCAAAAGAAATTAACTGTCTACAAATTGTAATTTAATTGCAATTCAAGTCAAACACTCCGTAAAATTCTAATAATGACTCTGATGACTCAATATCCGCTTTACTAGCACTATTTAAATCATTTGCCATTTGCGCATTTTCGTTATTTTGACATATGACATTCGCCAGCTATTTGCGCATAATCCCCGTCGCCCGTTTCTTGATGAAATATGAGACTACAAGCATTACTGTAATTATCACCTTTATCAGATATTCGCACACGAGTATTTTAAAATTTGTCGCTGTATGTCTTTATATGGACCTTAGGAGAATATATTCTGGAAACTGGTAAGTAAATATAGATATGATGATGATGATATCAAAGATAGATATTTAGCACCATAACTACTGGACGGTCAATGATGCATGAAGTCTAGTTTACAATTTGACAAATTTGCCACAATCTTCATTATTTACTTATACCCTTTGGCCTTTAGCCACAATTATTAACAATACTGTTAATATACTAATATATGTAATAAACATGTTCAGCGGCTTATGATTGTGCCTACATGTAGTTATTTCTACGAACATACGACCACGAACATTTACAAACGTTCGACCACGCCAAACATTGATTTGTCGGAAAATTCGAATGCCTGACCCACAAGAAAAAATCTTAGCCACACCACTGTATATTTCCTCAAAGTTTTAAAATTTTAACACCCATGAAATTTTCGCCCGTATCGCACACCAGTTTATGAGATTTTGGCAAAACTTGATTGTACTCTAAACAAGTATCAGTCCTGAATAAAGTGGAATTTAGGATTTAAAGTAAAAATGCGTTATCCTTTCTAATTCGCTAAACTGAAACGTGTAGTATGAAATGATAACTTCAGTAACCTACCCTGCCGAAGTCAACAGAAAAATTTTGGCTCGAGCGGGATTTGAACTCGCATCTTCGGGGTACCGGTCCGCCGCTCTACCTGTTGAGTTATCGAGTCCACAGGGATTGGGGGCGAGTTTTATCCAATTTAAGTGCACGAGATATTCTGGCAACAACTTAACGGTATCCGTAAGTATAGATGTGCAGTGTTTCAATTCTATTTCAGAATCATCCTCAGGGTATTATGAAATGATAACTTCACAATTAACCTACACTCCCGAAGTCTTCTGAAAAATGTTGACTCGAGCGGGATTTGAACTCGCACCTTCGAGATACCAGTCCGCCGTTCTACTTGTTGAGCTATCGAGTCCACAAGGAAATTGAAAAAAATAAAATTGAAACACTGCGCATCCATCCTTATGGATAACGTTAAGTTATCGCGAGAATATCTCGTGCATTTAAATTGGATTAAACTCACCTTCAACTCCTGTGGACTCGATAGCTCAACAGGTAGAGCGGCGGACCGATATCCCGAAGGTCCGAGTTCAAATCCCGCTGTAGTCAACATTTTTCAGTTGACTTCGGCAATGTAGGTCAATTGTGAAGTTATCATTTCATAATACCCTGAGGATGATTCTGAAGTAGAATTGTAATGTGTAGACTTTTCATATTTCGTTGTAATGAGCTCACGGCGAAGTATTCTAGCCTAGTTTTGATGATGATAACTTTATTTATTCACGCTAGCCTCGTCAACATAACCTGGTTTCCACAAAGGGCGTGAAGAAAGAAAAAAAAGTGTACAAATTACAAGAGATTCGTTAGTTAAGGTCTACGATAATAGCTAAGGTATTTAAAATGAAAGCTAGGACTAGGTAATGAAATGATACATTCAGAAATAAAAGTATATTTACAGAGTTAAATGTTAAGTGATGTAGGCGATACAGCAGCGATTTTAGTTTCAAACCTCGAGAAAGAAGTGCACCTTCTTATTTGCTCAGGTAAACTATTCCATAGTTTAGCTCCATCAAACAAAAAGCTTTGTTTCATGCTATTTGTACGCGGTTTTGGTAAAGAAAGTTTAAGCGACGTATCACGTAGGTCACAATCTGAAACATCGCTTCTAAAGGTAAAGAGGTTTGAGAGGCATTTTGGACCCATGTTGTTCAATATTTTAAACATCATTTTTGACTTCGCCCTTTTCCTTTGAGCTTTCAAAGGTTCCCAATTTAACGCTTGCAGAGCAATCGAGTGATCTACATGATTGCTAATATTTGTAATTATTCGGGCAGATCTATTTTGCTATTTTTGAAGCCTCTTTGATTGGGTTTCACCAAAACCATCCCATACTTCACAACAATAAGGGCTGATATTCCTGAGGTTATTTTTTTACAAATATAGCT
This sequence comes from Heliopora coerulea, assembly GCA_030142905.1. NCBI lineage: Eukaryota > Metazoa > Cnidaria > Anthozoa > Scleralcyonacea > Helioporidae > Heliopora > Heliopora coerulea. The sequence goes on along the minus strand of JASJOG010000361.1, from coordinate 124,952 downwards.
AGTGTTGTTTTTCCAAGGCAAATACTGATCAATTATTACCCCGAGAGTTCTAAATTCATTAACTTGACGTATTGATTTGTCGTCAACTTTAATATTGGGTAGTGAACTTGATATTCTCTTCATCATTGGCTTAGATCCAATGATCATAAATTCAGTCTTTGTCACATTCAAGCTAAGTTTGTTGACGACTAACAGTTTTTTGAGGGTGTCTAAGTCAGAGTTCATTGCAATCTCTACATATGTAACTGTTTTCCGGCTTGTCGTCAAATTAGTGTCATCTGCAAACAAACATTGTTTTGAATTTTTAAGACAATGGGGCAAACCATTAATAAATAATAAAAAGAGTAAAGGTCCCAGAATAGAGCTTTGAGGTACGCCACACTTTATCTTTCTTTGGAATGAGAAACACCCATTAACCTGGCAAACTTGGCTGCTGTCCCAGAGATAAGATTTTAAGAGTGCTAGAGCACTTCCTTTTATTCCATATACCTCCATTTTACTAAGTAGAATTTGATGTTGTTCAAACTCTCAGGCACGAGGTAGTGGAAGATGTCCGAGGTCCTGTATGCGGTCTTTCCGTGGCAACGGTGACCCTTGCTTCGTCAAAATTCACATTCTTAATATTTTATCCAAATTTGTTTAAGGTGCATTGCTAAGCTAAAGTGTTTCACAAGTCCCTTTGAAAATCGGATCGCTGAAAGGTCCCGTGATTAAATAAGTTTAAATGAATAGAAAATTAATAAATATTATTATTATTTTAAATTTATTATTGTTGTTATTTTACTTATTATTATTTTAAAGGGATCTTACACCTAAAATATTTATTTTACCTGGAAAACTTTTTTGGCTTATATTTTATCTAAATTTTGTCTTGAATGCAAGTGGTGACCTTGAATGATCTAGGGTTTTTTAAGCAAGATTTGAGAGGAAGAATCTGGAGGTTCTTTCCCATGGTGACCTAGAATGACCGTACTAATTTTTTTGGTGGACCTTGACCTTGACTCGCGATCCTTATGGAAACATTGGGCATAGGTTCTTACTGAATGTGTTGGAAGACCACAAACTTTACTCTACATATTCAATATTGCGTCTTTAAGCGGTTGAAAAGCATCTTTTTCAAACGTAAAGTTAAATTTTTCTTTATACCAATTCTTACCAAATTTTCAACACGGACAGCAAACATAACAATATAGGAAATGAACCTACAAATTTTAATTTCATGTTGTAATACTATCTAAAATTTTACATTGTATTGTTCCTTTGTCTGAAGTTTTGAACGTCTTCTGTAATAATTTGAAAAAAAATTTGCAAAGGTCAGAAAGTTTGCAATTTTTTAAGTTTTGTACCTACAGTGGCGTTCTGACAATGCATTAAAACCCAAAACAAACTTTCCTGACAATATGGTTGCTCTAAACAATGTTTGAAAGTAACAACGCTATTTCATTGTATGCGCTTAATATTTTGGTTACCATGACAACTGACCAACTAAAATGATGACTTTCATTGTTAAAATTTGATTTTCTATTATGCCTAGAAACTGTTTTCTCTTAATAATTAAAACTAGGAAAATTTCAAATTTTGAGTAAGACCTCCTTCAGTAAGACCCTTTTTTTTGACATAATTCAACATTGACCAATATTTAGTTTCATTTTGTGACGTTATAAAAGTCATATTACACATTTTTGCTAATCTAAGATGGCAGGTTTATGATGTCATAAACATAGGAAGGTACAGAAACAAATTGGCTGATGGGTGAATTGGGGCATTGATAGGTTTGATGCTCGGGTCAAGGTCAAAGTCAACTAGTCGACCAAGATATTCTGTTCCTTTGGAAAAGGAGGTACATTATTCAGTGATGAAGTCCATTATTAGTATTCCAAGAGGTGACCTAGTTCTCCTGGTAGTGTTGGGTGGGTATGAAGGCAGTTAGATTACCTAATTGTTTGAGATTGCTGTGGGTCATATCTAAAGCTTGCGGAGCATTTGTTATTGAAGTTGGGTTGAAGCGATAGTGCGACCAACTGGTTACTGGTGACGACGCAAGGTTCAAAACCCTTAGATGCTCGACAACTTCAGTGATAGTCGCCTATATCATCAGATTACGTCAACCCTAACCCTAACCCTAATCCTAACCCTAAACCTAATCCTAACCCTAAACCTAATCCTAACCCTAAACCTAATCCTAACCCTAAACCTAATCCTAACCCTAACCAAAACCAAATTCTAATGTTAAGAAAGAAAATTCACCATATAAATAATGAACCTAAATCTTACTCTTTAAGGAAGCTGAAGAAGAAAGTCCAACGGACAAACGTAAGCTACGACAGACTCAATACATGGCTCAATCCATCCTCTCTAGCATCTTTCGACATTGAGTTATTCACTTGACCACACTGTTGATCTGCACAACCTGTTAAAACAAAGCAATAAAGAAAGAAAAGGAAAGGAAATACTAGTAATGACACCGCTGGCACAACGACCTTCTTTTTATCTATGGAATCTAGAATAATGATGTAGCCAACAATTAAAGACGTAAGAGACCATCTACGGTTTTAAAACAAGTGCCGTCGACGCTGAAAAGTGGTGGTTGATTTCTATCTATTGCATGAAATGTTAGAGTGTCAGTATGAAGTCCTCTTCTGGCTTCGAGGGTAAGTTGGCCGATTGGGTGAAGGGATGGTCATGCATAAGTTTGAAAGACGGTGCTTGTCGGCACGAGGCTTGCACATGGCATGCTAAATAGGTATTTGGATGGGAGAGTGATACAGGATGCAGTTTAATCAATTTGGAAAGGGATTTCTATTGTTTGATTGGCTAGCTTGCGCACTCGGTTAGGCAAGCATTACGAAGTATCCTTTTACGTTTGAGTTAGGGTGGTAAATGCTTGTTCCTTGATAGGAGGTTATTCCTGAGGGGAAAAAGTGAAACAATATTCATGGTTGACCGCTTCTTCACAATAGAGCCATGGTCGTGGTTCACCACTGAATGATCTGATTTGTTGGGTTTTGGCGGAGTGAATATGGGAGGATTAGCCCGGAATGCTTCCTTGCCTTTTGAGGCTTGCATGCATACTTTTGCGAAATGGTCAGTTTTTCAGCTTTAGCTGTAGGTTTTATCCATATGCTGGACAAGATTCACGTGGGTGATTTACTTTATTGCCGCAATACCAACAAAGCTATGTAGTCGTACTCGGGTGAGTTGACTTAAGTGGAGGCTTTGGTGAGCTTCTGTTGAAAGTGCGAGTTGCTGTGTAATGGACTTGTTTTTCAGTTGTCACGCTTTGTATCACTTTGTTTGTGCTTTCGTTCTCATAACGTAGAGCCTGGCTGATCGGGAAGGCTAAGATGAACGAGGGATCCCAGAGCTTTCTTTGCTCCCCTTCCTTGGTAGATGTCCTCACGGAAACACCTGAAAGAGTCATTGAGACAGAAAAGAAATTTAACATGCATGATTTCATCGGCTTGAACGCCAAAAGAGCAGCAAACCGTCCGCAGTGTGAACCATAGTTTCCCAAGTTATTATTGCTTTGGATTACTGCGTTATTTTTACCCAGAAATGGTAACGGTCCTGCATCAAGGTGTTTGCTCCAACATAATATTCCTTGATATTTTTTTGGAGATTCAGGTTTGTCTTCATCGTCTGCTAGAAATTTTTGGGCGATGACATTATTCGAGTGTGTTCCATTCCGAGCTGGGTATTGCATTTCGAAAGACAGTTATTTCAAAGGGTTGTTTATCACCGATGTGACATTCGTTTGTTTTTGTATTCCTATTCTTTGTCAGGTCTTTATATCTGTTGAGCAAACAGTAGTCATGAAGTTTGGTTTTATACTGTCTGAAGTGATCTTTGTCGGCTCAGACTGCTTGAACGTATTGTACTGGTTTTTATTTTTTTGACATTGCTTGGATGTGTTTTTATAAGTATTAAAGCAAACAGAAAAAAGAAAATATAACACGGAATCTGGGAAAACAGGATGGCGGCGGATTAATTAGTTTCGTAAATATGCTTAAACTTTTCAAACTGCGTTGGTTGTAATGTCAAGTTTTGGATTCGTACTTTGAGTGAGAATGAGTCTGGGATATTCTTAGTTGTCAAAGTGTCTTAACCCTACTCCTGGTACCATGTTATGTGTGTAGATAACGCGAGTATCTATACACTATTCAAACTCTTTGCATTCGTCAAGCATTCTTGAGGACTCATATTCATCCACTCCGTTCTGACAAAATTCTGGGGATGATACGTTGACGATCGATTTGATATAACCAACAATAGGTCGTCTACTGAATTCTTCGACATTCTCAATTTTATTGCTTCCAACAGGTCATTCGCTATAAAACTAAGAGAGACATAAATTAAAATACGGACTGTTAAATTTCATGGATACCATAGCGTCGAAACGAAAATGCAGTTACCTTGAGTTTGCCTCGAAACACGACAAAAATGTAAAACTAATGTCGCAGAAAACTATATCTAAATGGACATTAGTCTTCGGAACAACAAAAATGGATGAACGAATAACCTTTACCATATGTGATTAATCGTCCACGAGCAAACAACTTCTCAAGTAAAGTGATTAATAACATGATAGGTCATCAAAGAAGACTTACTCCGATTCCTGTGGAGTTGTTCCTTTTATGTTTTTTGCCCATTTTTTTAACTTGTTAGCCACCGACCTGGTTTTGTCTTCCTTCCTTACATAAACAATGTAACAGACCCTATTTTTAATGCATATGATGCAATTTTCCAACAAACCTTTGTTTCAGTTCAGCAAAACTTCCGTCCCCAAAATGCCACTACCCCACTGGTTGAGCAAGGAATGTAGTCTATGAGATTCTATAGCGCAGACTCCAAGTTCTCCCTTATTAATCAAAACAACCGGTCGTTTGAAACTATGAAGAAGTATTGTATTAGGAACGTAAAATATTTCGCAAAAAATTCGAACATTGTAAATTATAATTGGACAAATGGACGCAAAGTCGCACGATTGATTTTTTCCATTAGATACGAAATTGACAAATGACATTTTTCCAAAAGAATTGTTTTGGAATCCTAGAACTAAACCAGAACAATATGTGCTGTTAATAATTCCAAGCCATTACCTCAGCAATATTTGATTCTTTTAGAAAACCAACGTCATCGTTAATCCGTTATCGTATGTACATATGACATCTAAGTTTAGTAACATTGCCATATCTTTCTCACTTCTTGGTTTTACTTCTAGCTTCCAATCTTTTTATAGCTACAACACTGGTAGCTGAAAGCTCGTGAATAAAAAGTCTGGTCAGAGGACGTTTGTTATTTTTACAGTGAGGGAGTTTGCAATATAATTTCTTTGCAAGAAATAGAGCCTAACAAATGTTTTCGTCATGTACAGACGATATGTGGCGTGGCAATCCACTGGATGGCACGTGATTTGGTTTTCCTGTTATTACCCGAGTCTCATTTTTACTTGCATTTGACGATACCTCGGAAACTGACTGTGTTATCTGGCTAAACAAAGTGAGGTGCCATGCACTAGTAATTAGAAAGGAAGCAGACTGTATTGAAGATGGTGATCGATGCTAAGAATCACACTCCACCAGGCCGTCGGCCTTAGGTGGGTTGCGAAAGCAAGTTAGCTCTGGAAAGCTTTTTCCAAAGAAGGATGAGAATTTCGACATAATAATACGAAAGAGGAAAGCTTCGCTATTAAGATCCGGGCAGAGGAGGTTCGTAGCTATGGTCGGCAGTATGCGGCTTCGTGACAAACTTTGCTCAAGAATGGCGTCCTTGCAATACAAAATCTGCGACCTATGTTCACTTGGTGTTGTGGCATTCGGTGAACCTGATCATTAACGCACATCGGCGGAGAGAGCGGATTAGGTAGCGTACAAACCTATCTAACCTTAAAAAAACACTATGTGTAGGTCGTTCAGTGAAAAACATCATTCATTTTTTATTCTCTTATTTTACGACATAGTATTTGTGTCCACCCAAGTCCTGCGTTCATGAAGTCATAGTGAAGAGAACAGGTAAGAGGATGCAGCTGGAAGTTCTCAATCAGAGGTTTGCCCGTAGGAGGCTGAGGGGTGATAGCCATTTTATGCATATGGAAAGGTAAACGTATGGATCGTGTCCTCCGTCAGCGACAAAGCAGACCTTTTAAGGATAGCACTATTTTCCCTATAGTCAGCGGTGGGTAGAAAAGGTACCTTAAACAAAGTTTACTTCTGTCAAACCTGGCAATAGCTGCAGTTGACTGGTCATTCAACAGTGTAATGTCAGACAAAACCAAATCGTTAAATATATCAACTTCTGTACAGCTTCATGGAATGTTCGCACGCTACAAGAGAATCCTAATAGTGGCGAAGATGGAACTGCAATTATCACAAAGGAACTCGCCTCCTATAATATTGATATAACAGCTCTCAGCGAGTTACGTTGGCAGAGACTGGTAATCTTGAAGAGGTAGGGAGTCCCCACAGCTTCTACTGGATAGCCAAGAAAGAAATTGAGTTAAGGGAAGCAGGAGTGGGCTTCGTGATCGAATTCGGGCTCGTAAAGAAACTCACTTCACTTCCAAAAGGCGTAAATGAACGCTTCATGGCCCTACATATGCCGGCATCGAAAGATGGGCAAGCAACTTTTATTAGTGTCTGTGCTTCTACAATGACAAATGACAGCGAAACAAAGGGAATGTTCTTTTCACTGCTCAGGGCGACAATCAAGAAAGATCCCTTCCACGACTTCATTATACTGCTTGAAGATATGAATGCTCGAGTTAGATCAGATTGTAGCAGCCGACCTCCAAGGACGAAGCACTGGTATTTGATCGACTATGGGATAGTTCGGCAGCCTGTCGCAGCTTCGTCAAGATAACTCGTAAACATTGGGGGAGAGAAATCTGGTCTGATCACCACCTGATACGAAGCAAAATTTCGTTCAAAATTGAGGTCAAAAGACAAATCCAAATACCTAAAATTCCTAGAAGACTCAATGTATCTCCCGCAAACATCGCCACGAATAAAAAAAAACAACTGTCCGAGAAAATCTAGGAGTCGAAATCACCGATACCAACATTGAAAACTTATAGAAAGCCTTGAGACATGCAGTCAATCAATGCTCTGCTGATATATTGGGCTATGTTTGTAAGAAGGATCAGTATTAGTTCGATGAGAGCGTTCCCTAAATTACACAGCTTCTCGAAGAAAAAGTCTCACCGCACAAATTCTGGGTCCAGGATTAGTCTTGAGCGTATAAACAATCATACTGCGGAATTTATCGCACCAAATCCTTTATTCTGTGATTAACTCTTTTAAAATATCAACAAAAGCAACAATTGTCTTATGATCGCCAGTCCCGTCAAAATGTTCCTGGTCGACACAGGTAGCCAGAAAACGTGAGTCACAATACTCCCCTCCTAGTATGTACGGTTCTACCCAATCTTGTTTAGTACATGTCATATCTCAGTATACATTATTCGCGCATGCTCGGTTGAAAGATGAGCCTTCCGTGTGTTGTTGTGATCCGCCTTGTTAATAAACCTAGTTGTGTTTCAGTTTTGGGAATTGTGTGTTCATTTATATAAAGTACCTTCGAATAAGTGAGGTCAATACATTGCAAACCGGCGACGAAGATTAAAGATTTCGTTTACAACTATGACATTGAAATTAGGACCGCAATTGGGCATTTTGGAATCATTCGATGGTGCCGACTTCACAGATTACTGCGAACGCCTAAATTCTTACTTCGTGGCTAAGAACATTGATCAAGTGGCAGACGATGCTACCGAAGAGGCAAAGCGAGCTGCAAATAGGAAAAAAGTTGCCGTTACCATCTCTTTGATAGGTAAGAAAACATACAGGACACTAAAAGATCTTTGTCTTCCAAATTTACCTGCTGATAAAACATACGACCAGCTTGGAGAAATTTTGAAATGCTACTACAAACATAAAGGTACTCGAAGTGGCGGAGATCTACCGTTTCAATCACACTATCCAAAGTGAAAATGAAAGCGTAACTGAGTAAGCAAACAAGTTAAAACGTTTAGCAGTGCATTGCAATTTTAGCCCCAACCTCACTAGAGCTTTAAGAGACCAATTCGTCGGGAGAGTAAGAAGCCAAACTACAAAGAAGAAATTACTTTCAGAGGACAGGACTTTCGAACAGGCCCTAGTTGTCGCTCGAGCTGACGAACTGGCTGAAAGAGTCAAAATTACTACAGACAAATACAGAACAATCCAATTCAAAACTTCAGGCTGTAAATACTGTCAACAAAAAGCACACCCCTAAACAAGATAACAAGAGCAAATCCATGCCAAATACTCAGGCTGAAGGAAAAGATGTTTTAGATGTGGATCCTCCCGACATAGGGCAGACAAGTGTAGTCACACAAAAACTACTTGCAACTACTGGAGAAAAACAGGAAACCTAGCTAAAGTCTGTTTCAAGAAAAAGAGAGAAAGTGAAAACAACACCAACTCACATCATGTTACTGCTACATCTGCTTGGGAAACAGTTCCAGGTGGAGCTGAAGAGACTTCTGACAATCAATTCACAGTCTACATGAAAAGTGTTGCATCATCTGGAGACCCTGCTAATACACCACCCTTTTACAAACTTTGTGTTACAATTGAAGACAAGGAAGTTCTATTGGAAATTGACACTGGTAGTTCAGTGACATTGCTAAATTCTTCAGAATTTTTTAAAACGGGAAATCAATTTGATACACTCAAACCTCCAACTGTGATCCTGAAAGGCTACGCTGGGAACACTATCAAATGTTTGGGGGAAAAAGAGATGAATGTTAAACTTGGAAATCAAATGGGAAAACTTTTAATCCGTGTGGTAAAAGGCCTATCACTTCTAGGTCGTGACATGTCTAAATCTACCTTACCTTGGCAGAAAATATTTAATGTGGTTTCTACAACAGCTGAAGACATTGTGCACTAATACCCTGATCTTTTTGACAAGAGCATGGTTGGAAAACATAAGGGAGTTCAAATGTCTTTACGAGTTAAAGATGAAAACCCCGTGTTCACCAAACCCAGAATGGTACTATTCGTAATTCGTTCAAAGTACAAGAAAGCACTAGAGAAACTAGTGGAAGAAGATATCATTGAGAAAGTAAAACATTCAGAATGCGCCTCACCAACAGCTCCTGTAATTAAACCAAATGGAGACCTGAGAATTTGTGGTGACTACTCTGTAACAATGAACAAGTTTTCTGTTCTGGAACAATACCTTGTACCAACCCTTGAAGAATTATTGAGCAAGTTGCCAGGATGGAAGAAGTTCACAAAGATTGACCTCTCTCAGGCGTATCGTCAACTAGAGCTTACCCCAGACTCCAGAAAGTACACTACAATCAATACACATCTGGGCTTGTACCAATACAAACTCCTGACGTACGGAGTTAGTAGTGCAGTATCCATCTTCCAGCGCACAGTAGAAAACGTTTTAAGAGACCTTCCAAGTTGCTGCGTTCGTATTGATGACATAATAATTTCAGGGGACACTGATAAAGCCCATCTAGAGAACTTACATTGAGTACTCCGGAGATTGCAAGAATGTGGACTTAAACTGAATCCTGACAAGTTTTCTTTCATGCTTGATGAGATTGTTTATCTAGGTACATCAATTTCAGCTGCTAGAAGTTCGCCATCTAAAGAAAAAGTACAAGCTATACACGATGCTGACCCACCAACAAATGTTACAGAACTTCAATCAATGCTAGGTAGTGCTAATTTCCTTCGTAAATTTGTACCAGATTTTGCGAAAATTGTTTCACCTTTATACCGACTACTACGGAAAGAAAGACGTTGGAAGTGGGGAAACCCTGAACAAGATGCCTTTGTAAACATCAAAGCTGCTTTATTTTCAGATTCTGTTTTACAACACTATAATTCTAATACAGATCTAGTCCTACAGTGCGACGCATCCTCCATTGGAGTAGGAGCTGCATTATTACAACCCTGCGCTGACGGTACATTACAACCTGTGGCTTACGCATCCAGGATACTAAACAACGCAGAACAAAACTATTCTCAAATCGAACGTGAGTCTTTAGCGATTGTTTTTGGAGTTATCAATTTCCGTCAGTACCTACTAGGGAGACACTTCAAACTCCTTACTGACCACAAACCGCTTATTTCATTATCAGGGGAATACAAGCCAGTCCCACAGCCTCTTGATTCTGACCTCAACCAGAATCTAGAGGTGGTCATTACTTGTAGCTGCCTACGATTATACAATAGAATTCATTTCTGGGAAAGATAAAGGCTATGCAGACTTCTTGTCCAAGAAACCAATCAACGGTAAACCCTCACCACAAGAAAAGGTAGCTGTAAACGTTACGTTTATTGAACGAGACAAGATCGTAAAAGCAAAAATGGTGATTCAGGAAACCACAAACGACCCTGTACTGAGAGAAGTTTTTTACTACGCTAAGAACTGTTGCCCGGAAAAAACAGAAGAACGATTCCAACCCTACTACAACAAAAGACTGGAACTCACCCATGAAGATGGAGTACTATTATGGATCTCTCGAGTGGTTATACCAGAATTACTACCTACCATTCTCCTGAAAGATCTATATGCCGAACACCTAGGCATGGTAAAAATGAAACAACTAGCACGAAAGTATTTATGGTGGCCAAGACTAGACAAAGAAATAGAAGAGACAGTCAAATTATGTACCACTTGCCAAGAAACCTCCAAAGCCCCTCCTTCATCTCAACGTGCCTCATGGTCATGGCCAGCTGGACCATGGAAGCCTCTACACCTGGATTTTGCTGGTCCATACCATGGAAAGACATTCCTTGTTATAGTAGATGCCTACTCTAAATAATTAATAAGGTAAGCACGATTGGGAATACAAGAGAGTCCGTACAGACAAAGTTAGACCGGTTCTTATTAACACTTAGAGCCACTCCTACTGCATTAAGAAAGTCGCCCTCTAAATTACTTATGAACAGACAACCAAGAATTAGACTGAATGCATTAAGAGCAAAGACTATGAAACAGGAAGTTAAAGTACTTCAAGACAACCTTGACAACAAGCCTAAGTTTACACTAGATCAGCCAGTTTTTGTACGTAATTTTGGGAAAGGAGCAAAGTGGATTCCGGGGGAAAATTTTTGGAATAACCAGTCCTAGAAATTTTGAGGTTCAAGTTGGAGACACCTTGTGGGGAAACGACATGAAGAACAACTACGCCCAAGGTTAATACCAGAAAAGCAATACTCATAGCAAATTTGTGAACCTCTACTATCAGAGCAAAATGAAATGGCCAATTCCAAAACCAACGAAGTACCAGTTTCAACTCCACCATCCACACCTACCAAGAACACTGAGTCGAGTAAAAGTACTCAAGAAATTGATACTCCAGAAATAGATCCTGAACCGACTCCCCCATCAAGACGACAAGACGTTGATAAGCAAGACCTAAGTACAAGAACCCCTCTACCTGAAGAACTAACAAGGAGATACCCCATCAGGAATCGAAAACAGCCTAAGAGATACTTTTGGTCGAACAGTTTTTGACATTTTGATCAAGACACTCTTGAGACATTTTTTCAGTTAAACTTTTATGACCACAGTATAAATACTTAGTCTAGTTCGCCTTTTTGAAAAGGGGGCATTTGTCATATCTCAGTATACATTATTTGCGCATGCTCGGTTGAAAGATGAACTCTCCATGTGTTGTTGTGATCCGCCATGTTAATAAACCTAGTTGTGTTTCAGTTTTGGGAATTGTGTGTTGATTTATATGAAGTACCTTTGAATAAGTGAGGTAAATACATTACAGTACAGTTGGGACTCGATGATGGTTTCCCGGTATTGCGGAGCTATGTTCGGTCTGCGTAACGAAATCTGCGTCGTTGCCGCATGAGGTGTTGGTGAAGCCTGGTTACAACCGATTCAAAGATACTGTTTTGCGACGTCCACCAACATCAATTTCAAAATGTTTGTTTGCTCTTGTTAGGACGCAGTAAGGACTTTTATATAACATATCTAAAGGCTTCTGCACATGGTTTTTCCGAAAAAAAAACATGCGTGCACGGATCTAATGTTGATGTTGATTGACCATGAGTGCAACTTAGTTGGGGTGGATTTAAGGCTGCGCATGGTTTGCGTGAGCTTGGTTACCAACTCTTATTTAGACTCCGTCCACTCACGAGAGTGGGAATAGAAAAATTGTCCCGGTAGACATAACGTTGTACCATTGACTATCTCTGCCTTGCAAGCTTGTAGGTCTTCCTTGTACATGCTTCTTAAGTCGAGGAGTACCATAGGTAACTAGTCGGTCCACATGCTACGATCAGGTTTAGCTGTGAGATATGCTCTCAGTTTTCAATGAAATGGTTCAATTATCCCATATGCAATACCGTGATACTTTGTAGTACTAAGTAGTTTGTTACCAGCAATCTGCTAATCTCCTGCCACAGGTGCGACTGAAATTGGGCTCCTCTATTTGTTGTGATTGTTGACGGCACACCCTAACGGGCGACCCATCTTGAGAAGAAGGTTCTAGCGACAGTTGGTGCTAAGCCGTTGCTAGTTGGAATTGTTTCGGGCCAACGTGTCAAACGATCAATGCAGGAAAAGTATGTAGGTGCAGCCATCGGATGCTGGTAGTAGGCAGGCTCACCCAAAGGGGGGACAACTGGGCAGTTTGCCCCAGGTCTCAGCTTCGAGAGGGGCCCCAGGCCCCAAGTGCAAGAGGGGCCCCGGGTACCATCTCAAGAGAGGTTCCTTTTGGCTCCCTCAGCGTGCTGATAAATTTATTTCCTTTATGTTTCAAATGAAAGTCAAATAACTGAATAAGATTCCCTACTTTTATCGAATCAACGCTGTTTATTTATTCAATGAACACTGAGCCATAACAGGACACGCATGTCTTCACGCGAATAGTTATCTTCATGCTCTCCGGTAAAGAACTCAATGAAAGTGCTATTGTTACGCGCAATATCGAGAAAATAATTTTTGTAAAGGGGTCCACCAAATTTCTATTTTGACCTGGGCCACACCCAGACTCTGGGTTGACCTGGTTGTGCTCAAACAAGGTCGATGTTTAAGTGGTATAGATGTGTGACGATGTACCTTCACCTTTTGACACGACAAGCTTTCTATTGCCCATCCCCGGAACTCGCTGTTCATATTGGCCAAATGAAGTAATGAGACACCGCAAGCTTTTGCGTCGCATTGATTCCTGAGTGTGATAATCTGTGCTGGGAGAGAATGATTTCTTTTCTAAATTCCTTGGGGATCCAAAGTATAGGATTGCCTGTCGAAACTTCACACAACAGAGACTTTCTCCTCATAATACCGAACTGATTTATCAAGCAAAATCACTCCAGTATCTTAGTGACCAGAACGACGAATTCATGTCTTTTAAGAAGAATGGCCAACAAGTTATTAGAAGCTACATTCAAAGTCAACGAGATTGCCAATCAAATCGATGCTATGGAAGAATACAGCTATAATTATAACATAAAGATTGTCGGTGTTCCTCAAATTACTGATCAGGAATCTGCCGAAACTACAGCAAGTCTTTGTTTAAAGCTCTTTATTGCATTAGGAATTAAAGATAGCACTATCAAAGACATTGACATTGCCCATAGAGTGCCCAGACGACAGAATAATAACATCAGCTATAAACATAACGCCATTATCTGTAAATTTACACGCCTATTGGCGAAAGACAAAGTAATGAAACAAAGGAAAGCCACAAGAAACCTGAATGCTCCAATTCAAGGATTTCCATCGCATATTACATTAGCTCGTATAGGTATCTATGATCAATTGACTCCAAGGTTACACCAACTTCTATTTAAAGCGAAGCAATTTCAAGAAAGAAATCAGTAAAGATGACGGACTTGGAAAATCTGTAATCGAAGTTGGCTGGAGACGTTACTCAACAACCAACTCGAGAAGGCTGATCTAATATTCGATAAGTATCACAATACCATAATTTAGTAATTTGAAAGAAATGACAGGAGTATACAAAGAAAACGAGATATTTGCTTAGAGAACTACCGTTTGGTGGTGTAAACGTATATGACTTATTTAGTAGCTGTTTAGTCGGTGGACCACCTTGGAAAAAGTATCTAAGTCAGCTCTCTAGTGTCATGATTTGGACTTATTCAGCTTAAATGTTAACCCAAATATGAACTCTGATTATCTTGACTTTAATCAACAAAAAAGAAGTCAATATTATTTGCCTCACAGTTTTAGTCAATTTAAAAAAAATTGTCTGGGTCCATCATCGACACTGGTTTCTCCTTACTTCATAACAATGTGAGAAGTCTGAAAGGAAATCTTGAGAATCTTCAAGTACAACTTCTTGAGGAAATTAATTTTCACTTTAGTGTTATCGGGATTACGGAAACAAGAATTAACAATGCTAATTTTATTGATTTTAATCCCGAAATACCAAATTATCGGTTTGCATTTTGCATTATACCTCTTCAGATAAATTTCAGTTCTATTTATTTGCTGATGGCACTAGCTTATTATATGCTGACAAAAAAGTTAAAATCGTTGGAGTCTGTTATTAATAAGGAATTGGCAAAGATCTGTGAACGGGTATTAGCAAATAAATGAACATTAAATTTACAGAAAACAAATTGTCATTTTTCGACCTTTTCAGAAGGCGATTTATTGTCAAGTAAACTTTAGAATATTTGATAGGAAAACCAATACATATGTTTATCTTAAATGTAAAGAATATGTTAAAATATCTTGGAATTTTGATAGACAGCAACCTTACTTGGAAACATTATGTTGATCATATTGCTTCAAAGATAAGTAAAACAATTGGAATTATCGCCGGATTAAGACATTTTGTACCATTGTCTACTCTTTTAACTATTTATCAATCACATGTGTTTCCTTTTATGTCTTATGACATAGCAATTTGGGGTTAAGCAGCTCAGACAGATTTAAATAAACTTTTAATACTTAAAAAACGTGCACTTTGCCTTATGCATTTCACTAGTAACAGAAAACATGCTATTCCACTTTTTGTTTCCACAAAAACCCTTCCTACAAACATGCTTTATTATAAATCTGTTGCGTGTTTAATGCACGATGTTTCAAATAAACGGGTACCCTCTAACTTTTTGGATCTATTCATTGAGACTAGCGAAATACGTCCATGCTTTACAAGATCTTCTGCTGCAGCAAACTATTATATAAAATATCTAAGATTAAATATACAAAACGAATCTTTTTCACGATTAGGAGCAAAAGTATGGAATAGTATTCCAGAAAGATTTCGGAAAACGAATAGAAGTGTTTTTAAGAAAAAATACATGAGCTTTTCTTGAAAGTTTTGGATGATGAGGAATCTATATTGATATGACGACACTAAGAAAGGAACTTCCCAAATATTTTGTTTAATTTGTTATCTCTAAGTAGAAAACTATAATGACCGATCAGACTTATATCAGTTATTTATTATTTCTAGCTACTCACTGAGAGTGTTTGTAATTTATTCGTTTTTCTAGTTCTTACGAGTTTAATATGTTATCACCATCCGCCACGATTAACTTATGCTACTTGTGGGTTAGTGATTAATTTGTATTAATTTTAAGAAATTATTAAATATTATATTGTATTGTATTGTATTGTATTGTTTCTGCTGTCATTGGAAGTGTAACGATATGGAAGCCTCGAGTGTGAACTGGTCGTTGAAAGAAATTACCACACGATCTAAAGCTCAGGATATCAAGAACGGTTTATTATCTCTGGCCTTTCACAACACTCTATCACACACACAAGGCAACAACAACAAAAAATACCGTGGGAAAAACGGAGTTCTGCGCCCGAGATAAGTTACACTGCCTTTCCACTTGAGAAGACCGAACCGCTTACTTGCACAAGTAACAAAACAAAAAACAAAGATGGTAATGTTTATTACCTCTGAAAAACGATTTCTGAGTCTCAAACTGGGATCGAACCTGCAACCTTCTAATGACCGGTGAGACGCTTTAACCATGAGTATGGTTTGAGTATGGAGCTTGACGATCGTTCATCTATCTCAAGATATATCCAAGCTCTCACATTTCTAAAAACATAAACTGCATTAATATATAGTAGCTTCCGCTTAGGTCGCACATATATGTCAAACTTGAACCTTATTTATTTTATTATTATTATTAAAATATTTTAACACGGTACAATTTCACTGTTATAAAAAGGGAAAAGAAAAAAAAGAGTGATCTTCTGACTGGCCGTGCTTATTTACAACATTTAACAACCTATTCTTATCTACTATTTACAATAATAAAACTAAAATTAATAGATAAACAAATCACAATAAAAACAAATATAAATTATATTGAAATACAGTTATATATATACGCGTGCATCGGTGCATGTAGATGATTGTGTGCATATATATTTTATTTTCTCATATTACGTCTTAGCAAAGATTTGAAAATGGTAACGCTTTCTGATTTTTTAAGGCTATTGTTTAATGTGTTCCAATTTTCCTCGCCTCTATAGCTAAATGAGCGTTTCATATAATTTGTTCTTGGCTTTGGCAAAGCCAAATTGACATCTGACTGTCTAGTATTATGATTGTGTATCACTGGTATCCGTAAACATATCTCCCAAGTATTCTGGGACCAATTTCTTATTTATTTTGTACATAAGAATTGAAAGTTGCTGATTTCTTCTTTGCTTAAGATTTGGAATATTTAGTCTACTTAGAATGTCAGTTGATCTTGTTAAATAACTCTCTCAAGTAATTATACGAAATGCTCTATTTTGGAGTTTCTGTAGTTTATTTGATAATGTACTACCAAGACAACCCCATATTTGTGCACAATAATGGAAATACGGTTGGATTAACGAATTGTATATGATTAGTAAAGTAGAGAAATCAACCGTATCTCGTAACTGTCGAAGAATACCAAGACCTGAAGTGACTTTACTTATAATGTAATCAATGTGCGCATTCCAGCTCAAAGACTCATCTATATTCAGACCCAAAAATTTTGTCTTTTCTACCCTTTTAATATTGAAATTTCCTACATATATAGTTGGGTTAGATGTTAATTGGCTCAATCGTCTCTTAGAACCAATCAACATATACTCCGTTTTGCTTTTATTAAGAGTTAATTTGTTTGCGACAATCAATTCGCAACATTATTTAAATCATCGCTCAATGTTTCATCAATTTCATTTATATCATGGCTTGCTTTTGCAATTTGAGTATCGTCAGCAAACAAATGCGGTTCTGCCGTTTCTAAGCAATTTGATAAATCATCGATGCATATAAGAAACAACAATAGTCCTAAGCCTGGACCTTGTGGTATACCTGTTTTCATTATTAGTGGGCTAGATTGGTTGTCATTCACATAGCAATACTGGGTCCTGTTTGACAGATAAGACTTTAGCCAGGAATACGCAGACCCCTTAATTCCATAATATCCAATTTTATCTAACAAAATATCATGATCAACAGTATCAAATGCTTTCTTGAGATCTAAAAATACGACCCCATTAATTTTGCCGATATCAATGCTTTAATACCATTTATTAGTAATGTCTAATAACGCAGTAACTGTTGAATGAAAAGGTCGAAACCCATGTTGGGAATTTGTTAGTAAGTTATAGTTGTTTAAATATTCATAGATCTGGTGTAGATTAGCTTTTCAAAAATTCTTGCAACTACCGATATTATAGATATTGGTCTGTAATTTGTCATTTCATCCTTGGCCTCCGATTTATAAATAGGCATAATTCTGGAAATTTTCCAATCATTTGGGAAAACTCCAGTTAATATAGACTGATTAAATATTAATGTGAGGAATGGCGAAATACATCGTGCCGCTATTTTTAAAATTGTTGCAGATATACCGTGAATTCCTGATACTTTATAAGTATTTAAATTTTGAAGTAGGAATTGAACGTCGTTAACAACAATTTCATAAAAATAGGGAAATGCATGTTTTTGAAGATTAATTTCATTCAAATAACTCATAGGGGAAACATTAGATTGAGGAATTTCACTAGCTAACTTTTCGCCTAATTCAACAAAGTATTTATTAAACACATTTGAAATAGATGTTCCATCGAGTTTCTCTCCATTTTCATCTTTTATTTCATTAATTTTGTTCCTACTTGAAGATTTATTCAAAATTTCATTAATTGTTTTCTAGGTCTGCTTTATATTGCCCGAATGGCTATGTAATCTTTTTTCATAATAATAACGTTTAGAATTTTTTATGTGTCTGTTGTAACAATTTTTTGCCTTCTTGTAAGTCAGCCAACTCTCAGGAGTATCGTTTGAACGCGCCTTTCTATGTAAGAATTTAAGATGGTGCTTTTCGTGTATTAAATCACTCGTTAGCATTGCCAGGCGCTTACTCGATATTTTCCGCTTTTTTACTGGCGCATGTTTATCTCAAATTTTAAATAACATGTTCTTCCAAATTAGCCAAGATAAATTCACATCCTCCTGGTTAAGTTTAAAGTTGAAAAAGGCGTTTTGCAGATAGTATAAAAATGCTTATTTATCAAATTTCTTATAGTCACGGTATTCAATTATTTTCCTCTTTCCTTAATAAATTTAGATTTTCTGATCCCATAAATTAAATAATGGTCACTTATGCATGCAGTTGAAACTCCGCATGAAATAATATAATTAGAATTTGTGGTATAAAAATGATTAATAAGAGTTTGACAATTTTCAGTAACTCTGGTTGGACCTTTAATTAGTTGCTCATATTGGCAAAATCTTGTGATGAATTTAAGTTCGAAAGCTTGAGATGAAATTTCAGTGGGAAAGAAGTCGTAATTCATATCACCTAAGATTATGCTTTCTTCATCGGTTTGATTAATCAATTGCAAACAATTCTCGAATCTATAGAGAGAATCAATTGGATCGCTGGGTAGGCGATACCATGTGGTAATTAAGAAAGGCTTTACATTTTTTTTGACAATTTCAATTGTAAGAATTTCAATGTCAGAATCATTTAAATCAGATCTAATTCGGTAATTAATTGATTCCTTAATGTAGAATCCAATACCACCACCAGATCTATTTCTATGTTTGTATGTCCAACTATAACCTTGAATTCCTATTATTTGAATTGGGATGCTATTGTCTAATCGAGTCTCGATAATTGCTAGAATATCTATTTCTTTATTGTTCATAAAAATACTAAGTTCATCAATACGTTTTAGCAAACTGGAAACGTTTAAAAAAGCTATTTTAAACTCTTGCATATTTGAAATCGATTGTTGAACACTAACCTCAGGCTCACTATTAATGTAGGGGTTGTACTCGGTACGAAATATATTATTCTTTTTTGTTTTGTTGTTGATTACAAAATCCGATTCTAAATGTTTACCTTGATTTATGTAATCTATTGATTGATTCTATTTATCATCTACTAGTCAGTTTTTAAAAATGTCAATGTAATTTTTTGGCTAATATTGCGGTGCCTTGCCTGTTTAAATGCAGTCCTGATCCATTTAGGTGCTTAGTATATATGTTCGCATGTCCAACGAAGTACCAATTGTACTCTTTGCAAAGATCAGACAGCAGTGAATTAGTTTCCTGTATTTTAATGTTCATCGCTGCATCTTGTCTCCGAACAAATTCAGATATAGTTATTTCAGTAGATGGATTTTTAGTTACCATACCTTGGCACAGCAACTTCATATCATCTGGTAACTCCTTTGGCTCCTTGTGCTGTATATCATTGGCTCCAACGTGTAAGACAACAAGCTTGGGCTTTTTACGTAAAGTTGGTTGTACATAATGCTCCATATCCACTATTGTTGCTCCTGGGAAAGTTTTCACTTGAACTCTTTGACCGATTGAGCGAGTAAGCTTTGTTGGTTGTAACATCTTTACCATTGAGTCTCCAAGGGTTGTGACTGAGACTTTAGTTGACTTTGCATTGTCCATGTCGAGACTTTTCTGGGTGTTTGATTGCTTATTGTGGTGTTGAATCTGTTCCATCTTGCTGTCTTTAGATGCCGAGGTAGACTTTGATTTGATACCCTACTGCTCATCGTCATCATCGGTACTTAGAATTTCATAACGATTACTTAATTGAATGCCTGATAGTTCGGTCTCAGATCTTTCCGTTTCTATTTGTGACATGTTTGAGGAAGTTGATCGCCCAGGTTAGTGTAGTCTTGAGAAAGACTGTTGGTTGAAGTGACTGACGTTTCGACAGCCTTAGCGGTAGTCATCTTCAGAGTCAAAAGGAGAGTAAATGTCAGGTTCGCCTCTATTTGTATCTGCCACGAGCCAGATACAAATACAGGCGAACCTGGCATTTACTCTACTTTTGACTCTGAAGATGACCGCCGCTAAGGCTGTCGAAACGTTTGTCACTTCAACCAACAGTCTTTCTCAAGACTACACTAACCTCGACGATCAATTTCCTCAAACATGTCACGATTCTCCCAGGTTCAAACCATTTACTTTGTTTCTATTTGTCTTCGTTTAGCAATTTGTTTTGTTTTATTCTGAGACTTTTGAAATGGTTGTTGTTCAGTATAAGCTTCGGGAGACGGAGACGATTGTATGAGCCTTAATGTTATTATAAGACTCAGTCTTTCATTATCCATTTCTTTGATTTTTGTGTTCATATCCGATGCTATGAGAGATAAATTAGTAATCTTATCCTGAAGAGCTTGGTTTTCATTCTGTAAATCTTTATTTGCCCGTTCTAATTTGCTTATTAAAAGGTGTTGTTCATTGTCTTTTGTTCCAAACATCGTTCGTTCCAGATCATTAACTTTCTTAAGAAATGCAGAATTTAATTCATTAATTTCATTCTCTAAATAATTGAAAGCATTTTTGAACATTTCATCAACAAATGGGCGGTTCACATCATTCACGTCTCTCGAGTCATTAATATTCAAAGTCGAAGTAACATGCCTTCCTTCAACATGGCCGTCTTGTTTCGAGCCTTCGCTTGAATTTGCCAGCTTCCCCGATATAACAGCCACCGAATTCAATTTCTCGCTTATTTCGTCCTTCATTTTACCATTTAAAGTGATTGGTTTTGTATCTGTATACCATCGAAGATAGATATCTTCAGATTTAAACTGTATAGCAATTCCTCCTGGCCTGCCCCATACACCATCACTTAAATCAAATACTTTTTCTACAAACATCTGTAGATCTTTGAAGGATTCTGTCCAAATTAACTTGCCTTTTTATTGAGTGATATACCATGTAGGAGACTATCTCTTGTAGATAAATCCTGATTCATTTCTTTAGGCTTCACGTTCACTTGATGTAGGATTCACGGTCACTTGATGAGATAGCTCACCACCTGAGTCTTGGTTGCTCAATGGTTAGAGCGTCTCACTAGTCATCAGAAGGTTGCGGATTCGATCCCCGTCTGGGACTCAGAAATCACTTTTCTGAGTATGGAGCTTGACGATCGTTCATTTATCTCCAGATCTCAATCTGTCAGCGTGGATCACTTTCGGTTTGGCTCGGCTACTTTCCTGGATCCGAAATATTACATCTGACAAGGTAGATGTCATTAAATAAGGTCCCACCCACGGCCAACTGAGCTTGGGGTTCAGTTCTTTACGCCTACGAAAGTTGTGCAACCAAACACTGCCTCCCAGATGGAAGGTTCTTTCAACAGCAGTTTTGCCGTAGTTCCGCTTTTGGCGTATGGAAGTCTTGGAAAGATGGCGTCGTGCTGCTTCGTATGCATTCGCCATATTTGATTGAAAGGCACTGAAGTGGTCCGTTTGCAATGGCAATCAGTCTGGTGGTGGTTCCGTTAGTACATCCAAAGGGTACTTCGAGTTCACGATCAAGGATCAGTTAATTGGGGTCTCTGCTGTTGATTCATCCACTGCGCAGCCATATGCCATCATACAGCTTGGCAGTTGTAAGTCCCAGTCGGCCAGGTCCTCGCGGATTTTTCCTCGCAGCATCTCTACTAACGTCCGATTAAAACGTTTTACCTGGCCATCTGACTGAAGGTGTAGTGGACTTGTACCAGCCTTCTCGATGTTCAGGAGTTCGCAAACTTTGCTCATGACTCAAGACTCAAAATTTATCCCTTGGTCACTGTGGGGCTGGTGCGGCACACCAAAACGACACATGAATTCACTGACCAACTTTTCTGCAACCGTAATCGCCTATTGGTTGGGTATCGCATCAGATATTGTCCACTTGGTAAAGTAATTTGATACGACCGAGATGAACTTGTTATCACGAGGGGTCGTTGGTAGTGGGTCCAGAATATCCAACGCAATCCTCACCGACAGAGCCTCGACTACATATTGCTTCAGTGGGGAACGTCGCTTTCTATCATAATTCTTTCTGCTTCCACATTCGTGG
Organism: Heliopora coerulea; assembly: GCA_030142905.1. NCBI lineage: Eukaryota > Metazoa > Cnidaria > Anthozoa > Scleralcyonacea > Helioporidae > Heliopora > Heliopora coerulea. The sequence goes on along the minus strand of JASJOG010000361.1, from coordinate 102,628 downwards.
CATCTTTTCGCCCATCTGTATACATCTTTCGATAAGCCAGGCCAATAGCAACGTTGTTGAAGGGCCTTGGTTGTTTTCATGACACCACGGTGGCTCGCCCATTGATATGATCATAAGCTTTCATCGCATCTTCCCGCAAATCACTTGGAAGTAAGTAGTCTATAAAGTGGGGATTCTAGCCCATTTTTCTAAAACACTTTTATCACATTTACTTCCGGTTTCTCAATGACGTAATCATGACGTAATTGACCACGTGATAACTAAATTATAACGTAATTGACCACACACCCCTGAAGGATTCTGACCCATTTTTCTAACACACTTTTATCACATTTACTTCCGGTTTAAAAATGACGTAATCATGACGTAATTGACCACGTGATAACTAAATTATATCGTCATTGACCACACCCACCTGTCAATCATTTTGTGTAACGTTATCAAAGCGATTTCATAACCCCACGAACCAAAGATGCTGAAGCGAACCGAAGGCAGCAGAGCTGCTCAGCATCAACCTCGGAACCGGACTCACCGCTTGCAGCTTTGCTGAAGCTTTGCTTCTGAGGACTTCGTCCGATGCGGAGTCCTTCGGACGATCACGGTGGTCAAATTTATCACTTTATCAAGATCGGTCAAATTTCTTGTAATTTTGAAATTAATATAAATAAATGGGTAATTGTATTTCAAAAACAAAAAGTAAAAATAGCAGCAAAGCTGATACACACGATTCAAGTATTGAAAAAAACATCAAAGATGATAAAAATAAAAAATCAAAATCAAATCTTGATGAGACCTTCGGTCAATATCCACCAATAAATTTTAGAAAAGTTAAAAAAAGTGGTTTTAGAATTGGTGCTCATGTTGATATTGGTTTTAAAGATTTTGAAGCTGGAGCAAATTTTGGAAGAAATTCTATTCAAGAAATTAATTTTTCAGAAAATAATAATCATTTAAAGCTTCTAAAATCTTTTGAAAATGAAGGTAAAAATGATACAGAAAAAGATAAAATAATTGCTTCATTAATTAATTTAAAAAATGACAATGTTAGCAAAACACAAAATGTAAAACCTAAAAATGAAGATAAATAATTTTTATTATAAAATTTTGTAATTTTATAATAAAAATTATATTATAAAATTATTTAATCGCTTGTTGAAGGTTGATCATTTGTTTTTTTGGTTTGTTTTTTAACAACATGTTTTCCAACTGTAATTCCACCAGATAATATTCCAAGATATGGTAGATATGGTGATAGTTTTTCAACCACAGATTTTACATCTCTTTTTAATAATTTATCTTTTACCAACTCTTTTTCCAATTCTTCACTACTTTCAATAGCTTCTAAACCGCCTAGTAAATCTGCAAATTTACTAATTAATAAATCTGTTAAAAATACATTTGCTTTTTCTGATTGTTTAATTTCATATTCAGAATAAATTTTTAGTATAACTTTATCACTTGCTTTTTTCAAATTTTGAACCGATTGACTAATTTCTCCATCTTCAGATAATCTTATCAATTCTTCACGTTTTTTCATCACATCATGTTTCAATTCTTTTTTAACGTCATCTTGCGTTTTGTGTTCTTGACCCCTTACAGATTCACTCGCGGTCGCATTTAATGGTGGTATGTCCATTTGCGGAATTTCTATATGTTCAGTATTTTCAAGCGTTTCACGATTCTCGTTCATTTATTTTATAGCAAAATGGAAAAATTAAATTTATTTCTAAACATGAATATTTTTTTGTTTTCAAAGTTTCTAAAATTTTATCCATCGAACTCTGTTCGCCGCTTCGCGGTTTGCGGTCATGCGGTCCTAAATATTCTTGAATTATTGTTGACATATCTTTTTTATTTGGATTATAAAATGTGACTAATTTTGAAATATTTTCTCTAAATGGTTTTGCAATTGATGTGAGTTGTTGTGTAATTACAACAACGGAAAGATTATAGTGTCTAGCGCTAAATCCTAATTTAACCAATTCGCTTGTTCTATTTTTTACATTTTTTCCACTTGCACAATCATCCAATATTATTAAGCTTTTACTTCCTTTTGAAAAATTTACTATAAATTTTAGCCAATCTTCAACATTGTCTTGATTACAAGGAATAGCAATAAAGTCTTCATCTTTATCATATTTCCAATTTTCATAAGTTTTATTCCATTCAAATGTCGGGCAAATTAGAAAAATATAATCAAAATAATTTTTATATTCATTTTCTATAAAATCCAAAAGATATTTTGTTTTTCCACAAGCAGTCATTCCAACAATTATCATATTAAAAGGTTTAACTGCATTCATTTCATTCATTTCATTCATGTCATTCATGTCATTCATTTCATTCATGTCATTCAAGTTGTTCATTTTTTTATTTTTGAATAATTTATTATCTTCGATTTTTAAAATTGAATTGAAGACAAATCTTTATTTACAATATTTAACAACCCCTCACTTATTACAAATACATAACACATTACATTTGCTGTAGTAGCAGTCTTTTTAATTTCCAACATTAACCCAGATTGTGTGTTTACCAATTTTTTTCCAGTTCCATAAACAAAATTGTCGTCTAATGTTCTTAAATCAATACATAATGCGAAAGAGTCTTTGTAGAATTTTTCAATATCCATAACTGCATCACAGTCAAAATAATTACATCGAAATATTCTTTTTGCTTCTTCAAAAAATCTACGTTTGGGAAATCCTTGGGAATAAACACTATTTGGAATTCCTTCAACACTAATTTTTACATCTGTTATATTTGGGTAAACAAATTGTTCACTGTCTGTAACAGTTTTATTTCTAAATAACAAGACAACCGCTTTCATACTTTTTCGAGGAATATTTATTGTTTCATTTTGTAAAGTAGAGTCTTTTTTCCATTCTACCGTTTTCATTAAAGTTACATAATTGTATGATAATGACCTTCCAGTAGTGTAATTTGTTAAAATATCATCTGCTAAATCTTGATTTTCAATGGTTTCATATTCCAATTCTAAATTTTCTAATTTGTATCCTGCAACACTTTCTCCACTTTGTGCTACCATAATTTCACTAGCTTTTGGAAAAGTTAAAATATATTGAAAATTGTTAATCATTCCATAAGGAGCATATAATCCATGGTCTACAAGAATTTTTTCCAGTTTTAAACATTGTTTTGTTCCATAAATGTCAAACATTAATTTATCAGAAACTTTTTCGGTATTTCCACTTGTTGCTCCACTATCATCTTTTGAAATTAATTTTCTAAGATTTTCTCTCCCAATACCATACTCAACCATATCTTCTCTTTCGAATTTAGTTTTCCAAAGATCTTTGTAAATTTCCAAAATAGATTCTCCACTATTATCATAAACAATTTCACCAGCAAATTTTACAACTAATCTTTTTTTTAACAATTTTGATAAATTATTTAAAAACCATGACTTTGTATTTGAATTTTTAAAATTAAATAATAATCTTAATGAATCAGGTACAAGACATAAATTAGGGTTTAATTTTGGTATATCAATATATAGGTCTTCTTCTGGATTTGCTGAATTAGGATTTAAAGTTACAACATGTCTTGTTCTGGTTCCTTTAATATCACTCATTTTTGATCTTTTATATCCTGGATATAATTTGTTTTCTCTATTCATTTTTTATTATATAGGAAATACAAAAATTTTTTTTTAATCTTTATTGTTCTCTCGGTTTTTCTTTCGGTATTCATTGTACTCTCGATACAAAAAGTAAGTGATTGCAATAACTAATATCCATAAATTTTTAGCTAGAAAAGCAATAACTTTTGCTCCCCATGATAATATTTGAGAAATTAAATTTAAAACTGCTGAAATGACCGCACCAAAATTTTTACCTATATTTGCAATTGCTTTTCCAAATTTTCCAACTGCATTTGCTCCTTGTTTTAATGCGTTTCTTGCTCCCATAACTATTGTTGTAATTATACTTGCCACAGCAATTGCTACTGCTGATAAACCAGCAATATTTTCTTTTGCCCATTTTTTGAATCTTTCTAATCTTCCAAGATCACTATCTTCTGTTTGTTCATTTAAAATTTGTATTCCTTCTTCACTGATTGGTTTTTCATAATTTTCAAGTCTCGTTCTATCTGCATATAATTTTGCAATTTCTGAAAAACCCTTATATATACTTTTTTGTGGTTCAGCTGTTTCTAAATCAGCTTTATTTTTCCAATATTCATATTCTCTGTCAAATGATTTAATTTTTTCATGTAAAACATTTTTTCTTTCATTTTCTGATAAATCCAAATAATCAACACCACCAACTGGAGAGACAGCTTCTTCAAAATTTAATAAACCTCTAAATTCTCTCAATTCATCTGAATCAAATAACGATCTTCTTGGATCATTTTCATCTTCAATTAATTTAATCAAATTATTTTCATCAATTATTCTATTAACTTCATTATCAATTTGTGAAATGGTGTTTTCAACTATATTTTTTCTTTCAATCTCTTTCATTTCAATATCCTCCTGGCTTCCATCGTATATTTTTTCATCTATAATAGAATCTGGTGTTTTTTCATATTCTTGTTTTGCTTTTTTTAAAATATCCTTGAATTCATTAGTATTTGCTTTATTCCGTTTTGTAAATAATTTTGGTTTATTTTTAACGATATTACCAATTTTTGTATCATTATAAATAATTGAAACATTTCCTTTATCAACTTTAACAAACCTAGTTTTTTCTAACAATATTTTATTATTTTTTCCATTTTTCTTTTCAAGATGAATTTTAAATATTTTTTTGAAAGTATTTTTTTTATCACTAGTTAATGATCTTTTAATTCCTCCCAAAATTTTTTTTTTTGGATCTTTTAAAAAAACCTTCAGACTCAGTTTCTTTAACTCTAGTTACTCTGTTGTTTTGGTCTGGGAGTAACATAGTTGTTTCTCCAGTGTCTAAATCGGTGTCAGCAAAATTTCCCCCACTTGAAGCTTTGCTTCTGAGGACTTCGTCCGATGTTTCACCGTACTCACGGTCCTCACGGTCTTCTTCTTCTTCATCCTCACGGTCTCTTATATTTCTCTCATTTAATTCTATATCATCAAAACCGTTATTATCCATTTATTTTATACATTTTATACATTTTGAATATTTTCTTCTACTCTTACTGCAGCTTCGCTGCTGAGACCTTCGGTCGATCACTTCGTTCGATCTCGCTTTGCTCGATCCAAGAATTATGTTTATTGTCATAACCTTCCCACTTTACCAACACCATATTTTTACCTTTCACTTTTTTCCTTTTTAATATTTTCTCTACTTTATACAAACCACTCAAGTGATTTTTATCCACAGCTGACAATTCCTGTTCATAAAATTTTCCAATAATTGGTTCTCCCTCAAAGTCTTCCACTTCATACATGTTTGGATCACCTCTAAATACTTTTACAATTTTAAAAATTTCTTCTGTAAAATTAGCTTCATAACCTTTTTTAAAGATATTCTTATATTTAGAAATCCTAACATTATCACCAATTCTGAATTTAGGAAGGGGTAAATCTCCCAATGGATGACCATATAGAGTAATCCACACTTGGTCTTTGTTAGATTCATTTACATCAACAGGTTTCATTAATATACTACTGTGTCTAGTATTATTATAATTATTTACGAGTTTTTTCAAAACAGAGCTTTGCTCGCTGCCGCTGACGCGGCCGATCCAATTATAAGTTTTATTTTTATAAAAATATTTCCACATGGATGTTTTTAAAATTCGATTAAATCTTTCAACTATAGCTGCTTTTTTAACAGATTTAGAGGAAAAATATTCAACATTATGTTCCTTCAATAAACTTTTTACACCAACATTATAAAATTCTTTTCCTTCATCAAATTGAACTACATTTGGGTATTTACCAAATCTTTTTTTGAATTTTCTAAGTAATTTTGAAACAGCTAACGTCATGTTATAAGTATCTTTTCTATAAACAGGAATAGCAAACGCATATCGACTCAAAATTTCAACAGCTGTAAGAATCCAATAATAATCATCATTATCTTTTTTGTATTTTTTCATATCAATTAAATCCATTTGTATTTGATCACCCAGATCTTTAACAAATGTTTTTTGAAATTTATGTCTTCTAACAATTGGTTTAAATCTTGTAAAAGTATCTTGTGTTTTTAACCAGTCTTGCACAATTTTTCTACTGACTTTTAATCCCCTGTCTTTTGCTTTTTGATAAAGTCTTTCTGCAGATTGATAACCTGTTTTAGGATTGTAATAAATATCTCTTAACTCTTGTTCAATAACAAACATGTCGGTATCACTCACTTTGTCGTTCATTTATTTTTATCAAAATTTAATTTTGGTTAAAATAAATAATGAATTCACTTGAAAAAGCTGAGAAAAAATATTATGGAAAAAATTATGATTTTGTGGTTAATGAAAGAAAAATTTTGGATAAAAAGTTTAAAGAAAGTTTTTTGAAAAAATATCCATATGCAGACATGACAAAATTTTATTTTGAACATGATATTAATAAAGATGGAAGTTGGGAAAAAACAATAACATATTTCAAAAACAATAACCCGAAGGGTAACGGAGTTGATGTTTCAACAGACATAAATTCAGACACGTTTAAAAATGATCCAAACATGACAAAATATTTAACAATAAATAAACCAATTCCTCACTTTCCAAAAATTTGGAAACTTGGAGGATCTTTACAAGAATTACCAAAAGGTAAAAGACATGTTGATTATACAGGAAAACATTATTATTGGGATAATTTTCCTACACAATATGTTTTATGTTATCCTATTAACCAGTTTAGAATTTATGTAAACAATACAGATTATTTTCAAAGTAATTTACCTGGATTAAACATAACTACAAATGATAATGCAAAATGGTCACTTAATGAACCATATTTTCAAAGCATTATTGGAACGTGGATTGCAACTTATGGATGTGGAATTTCAATCCAACATTTATTATTTTCAAGCGACAGCGGAGCGCTGACCGGAGGGAATGTTCCAAAACAAATTACATCATTTATGAGACTTCATCTATATTTTACAGTTAGAAGAATTATGCATCAATTGAAAAATGGTGATGATAAAATCTTTTATAAATTTAATGCTGGTTTTTTAAAAGATCACTATCCAAAATGGACATGGCAAGAAATTACGAATAAACAAAGACACATTGGAGATTCTCATGCAATTGACATGACTACATCATGGAGGGGGTATCAACATGGTCCTAGTCAAATTAGAGATGCACAAAATGATTACAAAAAATTTGTTCCAACAATTTCAGATGGTTTAATAAAAAAAGGAACAGAATTATTGAATCAAAGCATTGAAGCATATCTTTATTCAATACTAGGAACACAAGCAAGAACAAGACAAAGTATTGTATCAAATAGAGCTTCAGCATTGGAAACACAAAAAGTATTTAGACAAATTTTTGAAGATTCAATTATAAATTATGATACATCAACCTGGATAAATAATATGAATACAGCAGTTTCATCAACAAATGTTGTTTTAAATACAGCTATAAGTCCAACTTTATGGTTGATTCCAAGCAGTCTAATAATTTTAAAAAATCCTATTGAAGGTTACAATAACAAATTAAAAGTTTCTAATGAAAATATGGTTTTTGGAATTAATGAAAATTTAAACCACGTATCGACCGAAACCGCGGAGCGGCGAACGAAGTTCGGTCTCAGGACCACAGGTCCAGCGGACCCTTCGGGTTACGGTCCCACTGGGTCAAAAACCCACAAAACAAAACCGCGGAGCGGCGAGCGAAGCTCGATACAAGGAAACGACGCGGAGCGAGTGAAGAAAAATGACAACAAAAATGAATCCAAAGAAGATGAGAGCAGAGCGAACTCTGTGAAAAATAATATGTTAAAAGACATTTCAAAAACACCCATTGGGTCAAGTGAAAATTTATGGATTTTATCTTTTGCAATAGTTGGAGGAGTTTTAATTGCACGGTACGTGCTCTGATCGGACAAAGTCCTCAGGACCGCAGGTCCAGAAAAAAATTTGGAATCAAAATATATATTATAAAATAAATGACAATATCTTTAAAAATTTTTATCCCAAAAAATGAAACCGGTGACGGTTGTGAAACCGCTTGCGCGCTTGAAACGATAATCACATTAGACGATCCAATAATGTTAAACAATTGTTCAGAGATGTTTGTAAAAAGTATATCTATTTTTTGGAATTATAATAATTTGGATGCAAATATTCATCATTATACTTATGATACACAAGGTACTAACACAAAAATTGGATTCAAAGATGGGTATTATACTTTTAATATTTTAAAAACAGAATTTGAAAATGTTGGAAAAATAGAACTGGAACAAATTGATTTTTCAGGAAAATGTACAATAAAATCTGATAAAGAATTAAATTTACAAACATTTGGTCCAATCATAGGATTTCCAGTTAATAAAGTTATATCTCCAAATACATTAACTGAAAGTGACAATGAAGTAAATATCAACAATAATTTGGAATATGTAAACATAAGTTGTAACATGATTGATAAAAGTAAAAGTTTTGTAAATGGAAAAAAAAGTGACATTCTTGTTCAAGTTCCAATAACAACACAACAAACATTAAAAGGTAGTATTACTAGAATTTATCCTCCCTCTGAAGACAAAGGGGTTAAATTATCAAATGGAATTTATAATGAAATAAAATTCAAAGTGGAAGGAAACAATGGTGATTCAATTGGAAATATTTTGTTAGAAGTCAAAATTAAATAATTTTGTTATTATAAAATAAATGAGTTTATTTTATGGATACGAAAGTTATGAAAACAAACATGAATTTAATTTAACAAAAAAGCTATCTACCACAGGAGGTGATATGACAGGAAACATTAATATGGGTTCAAATCATATAATAACATCAGCTGATCCAACAGAAAATTCACATTTAGCAAGAAAAAAATACGTGGATGATAAAGTTGCAAACAGCGGAGGAGGAACTTTAACAGGACCTTCAACAGCAAATCTGTTTCTGTCAAAAACAGGAGGAACAATGACTGGAAATATAAATATGGAAAATAACAAAATTACAACAAATGTGAATCCTATAAATGATAAAGACCTTTGTAGGAAGAAATACGTTGACGACCGTATTGACGGCAGTTTAAACATTCTCAAAAAGGATGTTAGTTTTTCAGTGTTGAAAGATAATTTTTCTTTGAAATTTCATAATTTATACTTTGTTGAATATAATCCAATTTATGATTTGTTGTTTGAAAGAAATGGAGGAAAAGTAAAAGAAATAATTGATTATGGAATTGAAGGAAAAAATTTTAAACAAACAACAAAAAGTCTTCAACCTTCCTTATGTTTAGAAAGTGAAAAAGAAAATAATAAATATTTTTTAAAATTTACCGGCGGAGCCGGCACGCAAAGCGGTGGTAGAATGAATTCGGAGACCAATATTGATCCTATATTGGGAAAAAAAGATATTATAAATGTTTTTGTTGTTTATAAATTGAATTCTGTTCCTTCATCTGGAAGTGATTGGGTAAAATCAGGAATTTTTGGACATGATAATGGAGGATGGGATAAATTTGTGTGTTTTGCAAATCCAACTACAAGAGAATTAGTTGTTTCAGGAGATAGTTCTGATTATTTTGGTATTGGTTCAAATAATGTAAATCATAAACAACCACTTGCTGCTTTTCAATCAAAAGCAAATGCTGGAGTCCTGAATAAATGGATATGTTTGAGTATTCATTGGGATATGTATACAATACCAAAAAATAATGAAAGTTTTGTTTATTGTAATGGAAAAAAGTTAACATCTTTTACATCAAAAACTGTTTCAGGAAGCACAAATTTAACAATTGGTGATATAAAAAACAACGAATATTCACCTTTTGATGGCTCAATATCTTTCTTTTCAATTTTAAAACACGAAAAAATGACGGATAAAGAAATTTTGTTTTATCATTATGTTCTTTGTAATTTATACAACGTTGATCATGATAATATAAATATATGAAAATTAACCAAAATTAAATTTAGTCAAAATTAAATTTTGTAAAATAAATGAGTGTTATATTTGATGACGATTTTAGTTCAAAAACACAAAGTGAAAAAAATTTCTTATTAAATGAATTTGATAAAAAATTATCTTTAACTGGAGGTACTTTGACTGGAAATTTGGATATGGGAAATCATCATATTCTTCATGCAGCAAATTATAACCCATCTTCCAATCAACATTCTGTAAATAAAAAATACGTCGACGACCGTGTGAAAAATTTTTTCATTAGCAAATACGGTTGCAAATATTTATAATTTACAAATGGATGATGAAGGAATTTTTGAAGTTAAAGATGATGTTAATTATATTGAATACACCGGGAACGATAAAAAGGTTGAAAAACTTTCGAATTTGTCAAGAAAAAAAGATTGGATTTTCAAACAAGATGATACAAACAAACAACCATTTTTCAAAAAATCCACAATTAATAATAATTTTTATTGTATTCAATACCTTGGATCAAACAGCAACAATTTACATTTAACTTGTGAAGAAAATATTTTAAGCTATCAATACTTGAATTTTTATTTTGTATATGGTTTAAAATCATTAAATTCGTCTAACAATGAGGTATCATTGTTTAAAATCACAGATAATAAAACAAGTCAAACAACTCTTCCTGATTTTGGTGTTTCTTATAGTAATTCATCATTAGATATCACAAATTCATACCCGTCTACAGTTTCAAATAACGCATGGCAATTGAAAGCAAATGCAACTCAAATAAACAAATTAATATGTCTTTCTGTTCATTGGGATCAAGGTAACCTCAGCGGTGTTAAAAAAGGAAATCTTTATGTGAATGGAAAAGAAATTCTTTCTTTCAATACAAATGCTAGAAAGTATCACACTCCAAATACGAAATTTTATCTTGGATCAAAAAATAAAGACCATGGAAAAATGGATGGAGAAATATTATATGTATATGTTTCAACAAGAAAAATGAAATATCCAGAAATTGTTTTAAACCATTATCTTCTTTGTAAAAAATATGGTGTTGATTTTGACGAAAATAATATATTATAAAATATTAAAATATATAACTATATAACTAAATAAATTTTAAATAACTTTGAATAACATTTGTTTTATTTAAAATTTACTTAGGTTTTATTTAACTTTTATTCATAAATAACTTTGAATAAATTTTGAATAACATTTGTTTTATTTAAAATTTACTTAGGTTTTATTTAACTTTTATTCATAAATAACTTTGAATAACATTTGTTTTATTTAAAATTTACTTAAGTTTTATTTAACTTTTATTTAGTTTTATTCATAAATAACTTTGAATAAATTTTGAATAACGCTTGAATAAAAAATAAATAAAAAAATAAAATTAAATCAAAGTATAAATAAATGAGTGAAACAAGTAAACAATCAAACCCGAAGGGCAGCAAAGCTGATGATAAAGTAACAGCAGTTGAAAAATCTGAAAAAGCAAAAGATCCAAGAAAAGTAGAATTGGGAAAAAAATTAGCAAAAATTTCAAAAGAAGCAAAAGAAAGAAAAGCAAGACATCGCAAAGCGCTTCGTGAATCTGAGCGAAGAGAACGTGAAGCAGACCGTAGTTTTACAAAAGAAATAAACCGCATAGCGGACCTTTCACGAAGTTTCAGCTTCGCTGATGTAGATTTCAGGTATTTTGTTGGCGGTGTGACAATTGTTGCCGCACTTGGAGGTCTATATTATGCGTATAAAAGCGACAAAAGACTTGCGCAGCAAGCTGATGAACGTAGTGAAAGTGAGCGAAGCAAGCGAAGCGAAAGCAAACTTAGTGAACAAAATAAGCAAAGTAAACAAAACGAAAACACGCAAAGCGAAAAAGTTAAGACCATAAATAAAAATGATTATGAAATTACCAAATGTAATCCACCAACTAGTAAGTCATGTATTGAAAACCTATGAAAATTTGTAAAATAAATTTTACAAAAATTTTTTTTATATGTATAAATAAATGGGTGAAATGAATAGAAAAGAAGTTATGAATGAATTATATGATTCTACAATAATTACATTGGGCGCTGTTGGAGTTGGAATGATAACAAGAAAAGTAATTAGTGATGGTTTATCAACTCCATCTAGTTTAGTACCAACTTAAAAACTAGCAGCAGCTGTTGGATTATCATCACTTGCAGTAAAATATGCGCAAGATAAAAAATGGATTCCTTCTGATCCTTTCAAGTCATGAATGTCATAAAATATAAAAAATAGGAAAATTATAAAAATAAATGGAAACAGTAGTTGGTGGATTATTTAATGCAGTTGCTTTTGCAGGTGCTGGATTTTTATTTTCAAAATTAAATCATTCTGGATATGAAAAAGAAATAAAAAGACATAATGAAGCAATGGAAAAATTGAGTGAAGCGAAAGAAAAATGGTATGAAAACCAAGTAAAAAGAAAACAAGAAATTGAAAAATTAAGACAAGAACTGTCTGATGCAAATGCTGATATAAATAAAACAAACATGTCTTTGAAAAATCTTGCTCAAATTAATAATCGTTATAAATATTTAAAAGAAGAAGCAAATGAAGAAGATAAAAAAGAACCAAAATTAGAAGATTATTATAAACCTTCTGATGAAATGAAAGAATATCAAAATGTTGCTTTTTTTCTTGTTGGTCTTTCGGGTGGTTATTTGGTTTATAAATTTATTTAAAAATTTTTCTTTAAAAAAAAAAAAATTCCTTTAATAAATGAGTTACAAAACTTTTTATGAAATCATAAACAAAGCTAACAAAGGTTTAACATATGTAAAATTATGTAAAATTGCAAAAGAAAAAAAAATAAAATATTATGGAAGATATAAAAAAAATGAACTTGAACGAATTCTAGGTTTTGAAATTAGTGAACCAAATAAAAGATATGAAATGATTAAAGAAAAAATAAAAAACCCAATCCCAGTAATAGTTATAAATAGAAAAACAGATGAAATTTTAAATTTTAAAAGTATTCATTGTGCAGGAAAAAATTTTAATATGAACACAGAAAGCATAAAATGGTTAATTAATAAAAAAAAAGATTTAAAATTCAATGATGAATCATTTTTGATTTTTTATGGTCGGGGCTCCTTTGACCTGAAAAGCTTTAATCGATAATTTTTTTCTTTATGAAAAAAAAAAATATATAAATAAAAGAAATATGAATTGTTTTTACCCGCTTAAAGGTCGTAAGATTATTGAAAAATTTATATATGAAGATCATAATCTGAAATATTTCAGCTTTTATGATGATCAAGACTATTTATTTTATGTTTTTTCTGAAAAAATTGCTAAACTTTCAGGTGATGAAGAATTATTACCACATCATGAATTTTATATAAATTATAAAGAAAAATTTTGTGTTTTAAATGATTTTGAAATTGATCATAAAACAGGTAAAAAAATTTATACAACAACTTACAAAATTATTTTAATTCCAAGTTTAAAACAAGTATTTTCATTAATTAATATTTTTATATTTAAAAATTAAAAATAAAAATCAAATTTGATTTTTATTTTTTTTAATTTTTTTTCTTTATGAAAAAAAATATATAAATAAAAAATGAACATTGATCAAAGTTCAAGACGTGGTCCTGTAAGACCAAGAACAAGAAATACTGATGGTTCTGTTTATGGGCCTGCAAATCGTGTTGGAAGACCAAGAACAAATACTGATGGTTCTTATTATGGTCCAAAAAATAGACGTGGAAGACCAAGAACATATCCTCCAAAAGATGAAAAAATTACTATTAGAGGTCCTGGAAGACCAAAAAAATTACCTCCACAAATTTTAGACAAACCAATTACAGAAGAAAATTTACAAGCACCTTTATTAAAAACAAATAAAAATTTAAATAAAATTTTGGTTAACTCAAAAGAAAAAGCAAATAATTTGTTAGGTAAATTTAAAGAAGAATTGCTTAATTTATTTGATAAATACAAACCCTTGAATGACGCAAACAAAGGAGTTAAAAAAATAACAAATTGGTTTAATAAATTGAAAAATAATTTTTCAGATATATTTAATAAAATACAAGGTAAAGTTTCTACAACAATTCCATTAAAATTTAAATTGAATAAAGAAGCTTTAAATGTAACAAAAAGATATGAAATTGAATTGAAAAAGAGTGAATTAACTTTATATGACCCTATAAGTCTCTTGAAAAAAGTAAAACCATTGGTTTTGGATAAATTCAAAAAATATCCAAGCACAAAACAACAAATAACTCTTGTGTGTTTGATGAAAAAAACAAACCCAGCAACAGGAGAAGAAACTGTAGACAAAGCTCATTTTCATAGTTATTATGAAGAAATTTTTGAGGGAAGTAATTTTGATGAAATATATGAAAAAATGACCCAAAAAATTATTTTGAGTTTTGAAGAATTTTTAAAAAATTCAAGTTTGTGGAAATTTCATAAATCTTTGAAAGTAATTTTAAATATTAATGAAATTAGAAGACTACAAGCTTCATCTTATATTCCTTTACCAGAATTTTTGAAAAATAAAAATGCAATTATCAATCCACAAAATAATGATCAAAAATGTTTATTGTGGTGTGTAACAATAAATGAACTTTTAAAAACAACTCCTAATTTAAAAAATCCTGGAAGAATTACAAAAATATTAAAAAAGAAAGCTGAAAGTTTTAATGTTAAAGATATTAATTTTCCATGTGGATTTTCTGATATTGATAAATTTGAAAAAAATAACAACATTGCAATTAATTTATTAGGATACAATGAAGAAAAAAATCATGAACTTTTCACTTTGAGAGCAAGTAAGTTAAAAAACCCAGAATCTCATACAAATATTTTATTGATAACTGAAGAAAATAAAGAAAATGAGGAGCAAAGTCGCAAGCATTATTGTTTAATTAAAAATATGAGTAGGTTGTTATCAAGTCAGATTAGTAAGCATAAAGAAAAAACACATATTTGTAATAATTGTTTACAACACTTTAGTAAAGAAAATATTTATAAAAACCATTTAGAATATTGTATGAAATACGAATGTGGAAAACTATTTATCCAGATAAAGGAGAAAAATTAAAGTTTAAAAATTATGATAAAATGCATGATGTCCCATTTGTGATTTATGCAGATTTTGAATGTAACCTTAAAAATATAAGCGAATCGGTAGGAGATAAAACAAAACAATTTCAAAAACACAAACCATCTGGATATAGTTACTTGATAAAATGTTTTGACGACAAGTTATTTAGTCCAAAATTGGTAAAATGTACACGAAGTGACAGCGAAGCTGATAAAAAACCTGATGGTGATGATTTTGACATTTCTTTAAAATTTGTAAAAAGTTTAGAAAATGATATTAAAAAAATACATGAGAAATTTAAATTTCCAAAAAAGATAATATTAAGTGAAAAAGATAAAGTATATTTTAGATTATCTAAAAATTGTTATGCTTGTGGATCGAGCTTTCAGCTCTCACCGCCTCGCGGAATAAAGTTTGGAAAAATTGAAAAAGTAGAAAACAAAAATACAGATAAATGTATTAATATTGAAAAAGTTAGAGACCATTGTCATTACACAGGAAAATATCGTGGAGCTGCTTGTGTTAGTTGTAATTCAAAAATGAAAAAACCAAAATTTATACCAGTTATATTTCACAATCTTCAAAATTATGATAGTCATTTGTTTATTAAAAATCTTGGAGTTTCAGAAGGTGAAATAAATTGTATTCCAAACACAGAAGAAAAATATATTAGTTTTTCAAAAGATTTCATTGTTGATAAATTTGAAAAATCACAAATAGTAACTGAAAAACAAATGCAAACGCGGCGATCGCCCGAAGGGCTCAGCAGCGGAGCTGCAAGCGACACCACACGCGGTGGTAAAGAAAATATTATTGAATGTGAAGAATTTCCTTTAATAAGTGAATCAGGTGAAAAAAGATATAAAATTAAAGAAATTATTGAGGTCAAAAGACAAATTAGATTTATTGATAGTTTTAAATTTATGCAAACTAGTTTAGCAAATTTAGTTAATAATTTAGATAAAAATGAAATGAATATTTTGAAAAAATTTTTTAAAAATGAAGAACAAAGAAACTTGTTAACTAGAAAAGGTGTTTTTCCATATGAATGGTTTGACAGCATTGAAAAATTAAAAGAAGAAAAACTTCCTGATATTGAAAAATTTTATTCTAGTTTAAATGATGAAAGTATAAGTGAAGAAGATTATTTACACGCACAAAATGTTTGGGAAAAATTTAATATTAAAAATATGAGAGAGTACAATGATTTGTATTTGAAAACCGATGTAGTTTTATTAGCTGAGGTTTTTGAGAATTTTAGAAAAGTATGTAAAGAAAATTATAATTTAGACCCAGCTTGGTATTTTACTTCACCTGGTCTTGCATGGGATGCAATGTTAAAAATTACAAAAGTAGAATTGGAACTATTATCAGACCCACAAATGTATCTAATGGTTGAAAATGGTATTAGGGGTGGAATTTCAACTATTGTAAAAAGACATGCAAAAGCAAACAATAAATATATGGAAAACCCTTCGGGTTCACCACTTCATGGATACAACCCTAAAGAAGATAGTGTTTATCTTCCATATTTGGATGCAAATAATTTATATGGTTGGGCAATGAGTAAAAAATTACCTGTTAGAGATTTCAAATGGATGAATAAAAATGAGTTAGAAAATTGGTGGAAATATAGTTGCATTTTGGAAGTTGATTTGGAATATCGTGAACGTTTACATGATTCACACAATGAGTACCCTCTTGCACCAGAAAGATTAAAGGTTGGTCAAGTTGAAAAATTAATTCCAAATTTAAATAACAAAGAAAAATATGTTTTACATTGTGAAAATTTAAAGCTGTATGAAAAAATAGGATTAAAAATTACTCGAATTCACAAGGGTGTTAAATTTTATGAAGAAGATTTTATGAAACAATATATTGATTTGAACACAAATTTGAGAACAAATGCAAAAAATGATTTTGAAAAAGATTTTTTCAAATTAATGAATAATTCTGTATTTGGAAAAACTATGGAAAATGTAAGAAACAGGGTTAATATTCAATTAGTAAATAGAAAAGAAAAAGCATTAAAATTATTTTCAAAAAGTAATTTTAACAAAAGAACAATATTTTCTGAAAACGTAATTGCGGTTCATATGTATAAAACAAAAATTAAACTAGATAAACCAATATATTTGGGAATGAGTATATTGGACCTTAGTAAGACTTTAATGTACGATTTTCATTATAATTATATTAAGAAAAAATACAATGAAAATGCATCATTATTATTTACCGACACTGATAGTTTAATGTATGAAATTAAAACTGATGATTTTTATAAAGATATTTCACCAGATGTAAAAAATATGTTTGATACAAGTAATTATCCAAAAGAACATAAAAGTGAAATTAAAACTGGGTTAAACAAAAAAGTAATTGGAATGATGAAAGATGAATGTGGTGGAAAACAAATTGAAGAATTTGTGGGGTTGAGAGCAAAATTATATTCTTATAAAATGTACGGTGAAGACAACGAAGTAAAAGAAGAAAAAAAATGTAAAGGTGTTAAGAAAAATATTATCAAAAAAGAAATAACATTTCAAAATTATAAAGATTGCTTATTCAATGAAAAAGAACAAGTTAGAAAAATGAATTTAATAAGACACAGAAACCATGAATTATACACTGAAAGTATTGAAAAAATTGCATTGTCTTCAAAAGATGATAAAAGAATAATACTTGAAAATAAAATAGACACTCTTGCATATGGTCATTACATGAATGATATGGTTAAAGAATATGAAAAAATATTTGGATTCAAACCATAAAATAATTCCAACGATTTTAAATTTGAAATTATGAATTTGGTTAATTTCAAAATTACAAGAAATTTGACCGATCTTGATAAAGTGATAAATTTGACCACCGTGATCGTCCGAAGGACTCCGCATCGGACGAAGTCCTCAGAAGCAAAGCTTCAGCGAAGCTGCAAGCGGTGAGTCCGGTTCCGAGGTTGATGCTGAGCAGCTCTGCTGCCTTCGGTTCGCTTCAGCATCTTTAGTTCGTGGGGTTATGAAATCGCTTTGATAACGTTACACAAAATGATTGACAGGTGGGTGTGGTCAATGACGATATAATTTAGTTATCACGTGGTCAATTACGTCATGATTAAGTCATTTTTAAACCGGAAGTAAATGTGATAAAAGTGTGTTAGAAAAATGGGTCAGAATCCTTCAGGGGTGTGTGCTCAATTACGTTATAATTTAGTTATCACGTGGTCAATTACGTCATGATTACGTCATTGAGAAACCGGAAGTAAATGTGATAAAAGTGTTTTAGAAAAATGGGCTAGAATCCCCACTTTATAGACTACTGAAGTACAACCTGGTATGTGATTTCTGTCCCATCATTATTTTCCCATTTCCTCTTGAGCAGACCATCTTCAATGAACATTCTGTCCCACTGAGACCAAAGTGTTTTCACGACTGGACTGAGACGTGATATATCTTCCCACTTTGGCTTGTTGATCAATTCTGTTCGAAGACTGGCGAAAGATCTAATATCCGGATCTTCCAGTTGTTTTTGAATGAAGAACTCAGTCGTCAAGTTCGGCTCCATTTCAAGGTAAAGCAAGCCTTTTTATCTTTCTTACTTTCCAACTCTTTATCATCTTCTTGTTCTACTTTGGTCTGTGTGCCAACATGACAATGAGCACTCTCGGTACTGTGGCCTGGCCTGCAGCATTATGTGCAACGTTCTGTACAGGGTCTACCCGACATACTGTCTGTGTTACATGCTGTGCCGGTTTCCAGGGCGGTATTCCAACTCGATTTGGAAGGTGCATTAGAGTTCTATCCACTTAGAAAGTTGTCCTTCTGATTCCTTGGCTTTCAGGACAGACAGAATGGGGCTGTGGTCTATACGGACAGTGAATTTCTGGTCGCACAGAAAATGCCAATGTAGCTTCACGAACTCAACCACTGCCAATAGCTCGCGACGTGTTACACAGTAATTTTGTTCTGCTCTAGCAAGTGTTCGACTGGAATACGCGATGGGGCGCTAGACTTCCTTTTGCACTTGGGATAGTACGGCGCCAATGCCATAATTAGTTGTCTCTCTTGTCTGTGTCAGCTTGGTCTTCAGTTTACTGAAGACTTCTTGACATTCGCTTGTGCTGAAAAAGTTTTGAGTTAGCCTCAATTAACTTGTAGAGTGGTCGCGCAGTGTCAGCAAAGTGGACTACGAATCGACGATAGTAGGAGGCTAACCTCAGAAAACTTCGCAACTCTATGGTTGATTCTGGTGTTGGCCGTTTCTGCACGAGTTCAATCTTGGGGTCGGGTGGTAGTTACTCCTTCTTCCAAGACTACATGTTCCAAATAAGCGACTCGCTTCTGAAACAGTTTGCATTTAAGGGGCTTTAACTTGAGACCAGTCATGGCAAAGCGCAAGAATGCTTCCTCTAGTCAATCCAGGCTCTCTTTGAACGGTAAGCCGAAAATGATTACATCGTCAAGGTAGATTAGACACGTCTTCCAGTGCAGGCTACGTAGCTCTACCTCCATTAGCCGTTCGAAAGTCTCGGGATTATTAAAGAGCCTAAATGGCATCACAGTCAATTCGAAGAGTCCGTGCGGAGTAAAAAAAGCTGTTTTGTGCTTGGTTTCTTTGTTCATAGCGACTTGCCAGTAACCAGATGCAAGGTCAACAGTTGAAAACCATTGCGACACCAAAAGAGCATCCAATGAATCATCGATGTGTGGCAGAGGATATGCATCTTTCACTGTTACTCCATCTAGCTGACGATAATCCACACAGAAACGCTTGGTTCCATCTTTCTTGGTAACCAGGACTAAAGGTGACGCCCAAGGACTGCTCGATTCCTCAATGACGCCTCTTTCCAGAAGATCGGACAGTTGTTGCTTTATCTCTGTTTGTCTTCACGGCGATGTGTGTCGCGGGTGTTGTCTAACTGGTAGGGCATCACCTATGTTGATTTCGTACTCCATCAGCTTTATTTTACCCAAGTCAATATCTGACAACAAAAACAAGTGCTGATACTTCAGAAGCAATGCAGCAACTTGGGAGTTTTCTTCGTGGTTGACGTGTTCCCGGGTTCGTTTCCAGAGTTCATGTAAGGGTTCTGGTAGTTGGCTTCCAGGTTCTATTTCTGACGTCGGTGGTGAGTCTGTAGAAGTGTCTTCCAAATGTGATTGGGTGGTCTTTATGGTTGTAACCTCTTTTACTGGTTGAGCGACTGCGACCACTGTCTCCACACCGAGTGTTTGCGATTCTTTAGACAGGCTCACGACACGAATCAGCAATGGGTTGTTGTCCGAAACGTCTACCAAAGTGCGACCAACGAGAATTCCCTTGTTTTTTAACTTACAAATTCTGGAAGACTCTAAAATCCTCATGCCAAGGTGCAGCTTGGGCGAAGAAGCTTTCCATTGACGTTTTCCAGCTACTTCCTTCTTCGGTACAAGGGAGAATTACCATAGAACGTCGAGTAAAACATCTAAAATTCAAGGACTGCGAGTTTCGATCCGTAAAGTAAAACATCTCTCCGTTCAAGGTCATTTCATGCCCCGTGATATCGATGGAAGCATTTGTATTTGTTAAGAAATTCATGCCTAGAACACCTGCATCTTCGATACCAGCAACTAAACATTCAAGAGCATTTCTTGGGAACCTAGGCGCAGTGTTATTTCTCCATATCCATGCTATTTTACTTGCCACCCATACGACTGGCATTTCCATGTACGTTTTTCTTTTAGGACAGTCCGAACTGCTCTGGTACCTACAAGCATGTGACAATTATTGTATCAATATAACTAGGAACATACTATCCGTTTAGAAGGTGTTGATTTGGTAGCTTTGGGTCGCACTGTTGAACTTCCACTACTTTGCGTCGGCTCGGCTTGGGGCGACCTACTACCTCTGGTCCATCTGCTAGTGGACAAGAGATCTTGATGAAGTATCCCAGGGAGAATGGGATACGTCAACCCCATCTGACCAATGGATTCTTGGGTTTCGTGCTGTCGTGCCACTTGCTGTTGGAGGCTCTCTATTTTCTTGCATAACTCTTCGATCTGTGAATTGTTGGCTTGCGTAACATTTGTTGGGTTTGAGACGTCTCCAATGACCCTTGTTTGGAAAGGGGGATCAGAATCTATCCGTACCCCCTCGTCCCAACATAGTCAATGGTATGCAGTGCTTGAAGTTGACAGGTCATAAACAGTGCATCATCTAAAGTTCTGGGCTTGTTGACGAGCAGGCGAAAATGGTTCTCGCGGCAACAAACGGCGTCGACAAAACGTTGAACCGCGAATTGCTCACGCAGATCCGGTAGGAGTTCCTGGTAGACTAAATCAACCAAGGAACTTATGTCGCGTGCTAGGCTCTGCAAGCTTTCTTTTGGCTGTTTTCGTCGACTCTGCAATCCAGCTTGGTGCAAATGGAGTTGTTTCTCGGCGCCAAATCAGCTCTAATCTCTCAACGAACTTAGGGTAAAGGAGGCAATCATCAGACCGCTAAGAACTTTCTGTGCATCGTTGCCTAGACCAGTAGCTAGAAACTCAGCGCGTTCTTCGTCGTCCCAACCATTCACAACGGCACATCATTCAAAATGTTTGAGATAATCAAGCAGCAAATGAGATGTATCATAATTTTGTGGAATCTTGACAGGTTTCTGAAAACGCCGGCGTTGCGATGCTTTGTTGTCGACATCGGCGGTTCTCGCTTCAACCAGCAATGCACTTTGTTGTATCAACTTAGAAGCTTGATTGTTTTGTGCAAGGCTTAAATTGATCAGGTAAAACCAGGCTATATAGGCGTAACAAGGGAGGTATTAAGTTCGAAAAAACAATGCTTCAAGTTGACAGAGGGCGTGGGGATCAAATTTCTCCTCGTTGCGAGAAGAATCGCCAAGTTCACGTTCCGTTTGCTCTATGTCGAGTCGTTGGACATTTGTCCTCGTGGATTCGACGTTCGCACCTTGCGTTTCGCCCTCAAACGGCAATTGTATTATCTGATCACGTGTTTCTACAGTAGTAGTTTGCGAATCTTGTTTCGAAAACGCATCACCGTCAGCATTAAGAAGAGTTGATTCATTCCAAGGTAACGTGTCACTCAACAACGGGTTTTGGCTGCTTACAAAGGGGTTTCGACAAGAAAGACAAACGGGAGTGAGAGTAGAAAATGAATAAGTAAAGATCATACCTCGGGACTGGGTATCGTTCCGTTCGGCTTCGTTTGAAAGGCACAATTCTTCTGGCGTTTGCCATGGCCCACTATTGAGCACGTGGAGGAGATTTTCGTTGCAACGTTCCATAATTCTTGTAAATACGGCGCTGATGAAGGTTGAGGGTAAGGAACTGAACGGAATTCTTGGACAGTATGGTTTCTTGAATTTCTGGATCTGTCGTTTTTGCTTCTGCCAGTCTGTCGTAGTTCAGGACAAGGTTTTCGACCAAAGAGTTAGTTCTCGACCAAAGGCGCTATGCCGAGTTTTGGCAGGTTTGAGCACTCTGGAGAAGAACTAATGCAGTTGCCAGAGCCCGTTTATCTTTTGCTGGCGGACTGCTCCAACTGAAACCTCGGATGCATCCATCATTAGGCTGATTGCTGCTGTCGGGTGCCAATGTGTAAAGAGGGCGGCATCAGCCGAAGGGTTGTTTTAGGTTGATGAAATCTAAAGCCAACTCTTCCGTCCTTTGAGGTCTTGCTTTCTGTTAATTTGCATGGGTCAGGGCGGATATTACTGGGGCTTGAAGTGTAGCAATGTTGTCGATAAATCTATGGTAGAAATTGACAAGGTTAAGTGTTTCTCTATACTCCTTGGTGGATTGGGGTAGTGGGAAATCAAAGATTACTTATGTTCTCTATCAAAGGTCGTATGCCAGTTTTGCTTGTGAGATGGTTCAGGAAATCCTGTGGGAACTTGCCAAACTCACACTTACCTGGGTTGATGAGTAATCCATACTCCCTCACTCGGGTGAAAAGCTGCCGGACACATTGTTTGTGCTCTTCCGAGGACGAACTAGCAACCAGTAAATCGTCAATGCAACAATAAACAAAATTCAGTCTGCAGATGACTGGATCCATAAATCTCTTACAGGTTTCTGCGGCGTCGCGAAGACCATATGGCATTCTTCTAAATTCGAAGAGTCCAAATGGTGTAGTAATCGTAGTCTTGTAAACATCTTTTGGGTCAACTGGGACCTGGTGGTATGTACGAACTAAATCAATTTTCGAAAAGCATGTTACACCAAGGAGACTTGATGTGAATTGTTCAATATGGGATATCCGGCAGCAATCCGGCACAGTGAGGTAGTTCAACGCTCGACAATCCCCTCACGGTCTCGAAGTTCCTGGAGTCTCCTTAAGAGCCATGTGCAAAGGGGATGACCAACTGGTTAAGGAGGGTTGGATTATTCAAAGTTCCAGAAGGGTGTTGAATTCTGATTTTGCAATCTGTAGCTTCTCTGGGCCGAGTCGTTGGGGGCCTTGAATGGACTGGGCGCCCTTTAGTGACAATTCGATTGGTAATGTTGTTTTTGATACTCTCTTCCAGTGTGACTGGTTTTGTAGTGAAAGAAAATTCTGCGAGTATATTCAGATAGGGGCGTCGTTAGACCAGGACTTTCTGGGCTGAAGTCCCTAATGTTTCTTGATGAGCTCCCCAATGTTTCAAGAAGTTATATGACGTAATACTGCAGCTAGATGTTTCTCACTTACTCTCCCAAATACCGCTAAGGGCATAAAAAAGGGTAAGACTATTAAGATACGTATTATGGTTTTGTTACCTTTTAGCTTTCAATAAATAACAAATAAATAAGTAAATAAATAAATAATAAATAGATTTGTCAAATTGAAAGACAGACACTGCACATTTATGCTTCCGACCTTGCAGGACAGAAAAAGAGCATTGACCTTTCAAGAATACAATGTAAATGAAAAAAGTTGACTTTACAGAATATTCAATTGTTCAGTGGTTAGACATTGCTTGAAGTCGGTCTAACACGGCGAAATCAGACACCTCCTATTCTCGGGTTGTCCAGGAATCACCTTGTTTAAGTGTCACCCATAGGTAGGTCTCACTAGAACTACAATGAGACAATTTTCAATAAAATTTGAAGGAACAGTCTTCCTGAAATCCCATGAAAATGAAAGTGTAAATAGTATTTAGTTATTCTCTCGATCTAAAAATCTAAAAAAATAGCTATTTCCATACAATGTAAGTTTACTTATAAATGTAGTCTTTAATAGCAAGCTTGATAACTTAATTCAACTTTATGGTTTCCCGTCAAGCTCCTTCGCCGCCAGTAATTGATCGTATCATTAAAAGAATCAAAATATACGAAAAACCTTTCAAATTGAATCCAAACTTCTCAGGGGGCTGAGGCCCAACAGGATTTGATTAAATTCGTACTAGGATATCATTGACGCTCAGGAACGTCGTGACTTCCAGTAATTTGCTGAGTCGTAGTTCAAGTTTAATAAATCTTGTGTTAAAATGTTGGGGAAAGTTTGCTAGGGAATAAAATTAAAAAAGAAATGACTTAACATTTTCTTAAAAATTTAAGCCTTCAAGGGAAATAGTTCTGAGGCGTGCTATCAAAAAATACATTCTACGGGCTGGGTTAGATGAATCAGTTTTATCAATAAAACAGATCTTACAATCCTCAATCGTGCCATTATGATCGTCAGAAAGGAAATGTTCATGAAAATAACCATGCTGATGCTCTTCACCACTAGCAGCTTTCATTTGACACACCTTATAATTATTCCATCTAAACCTAAACATATTTTGCAAGACAAAGGATAAACCAAGCATTTGTCATCACAATCAAGACGATAGTTTATCCTGTACTGCCTACCATCAACCGAACTTCGGAAGGTGTCACCTTCTTGAACATTAAAACAAGTCTTACAACGCCGTTTACCACATTTGTAAGACCCAACTACTCTTGCTGGAAGGTTAACTTTCTCCTCTACCAAATAATTCCTTAAGATCTTACCTGATCGAAAGCAAACAAAAAGCCCAGGAGTAAACACTGCCTTAACTATTGAGTCTTAGTAACCTAAATTAAGATATTTTCGCATAATTAAACTCTAACTACCGAACTGGAATGAAACGTGACCACAAACGGTACTCCTTTTCCCCTGCGGAAATGTTAATTTTTAAACAAATCTTTCCTTTTACACAGTTTAACTTTTGGCACTTGTGCATTTAATAGATACCGTCTTCTAGCAAGCCACCCGCTTAGTTCTTTCAAATGACGATTAAAATCATTATCTGATGTACAAATCTTTCTAATTTATAAATCTTGACTATAAAACACTGACCACTTAACATGAATCGGATGAGAAGATTTAATAATGAAGAAATTGTGTCGGTTTTTTTTAGTATTCATAGGTCTTTATTTTTAATAGACACTCTCGAACCTGGGCGGACTTTGATATTCCCCTCCTAACGGCCAGGTCAGACTCGGGGCCCAGGTACGGTGCCCAAGCACAAGCACCAGCGGGAACAACGTTTATAATGCGTTCCATCTTGTATAGCAGTCTCAGGTCTCAGATTGTCACCGTCATGAAATTTGTACACTCGCCAAAAATGTTTCCTTGAAACAGCGCTTAAGTTGAGATATAGGGCTTTCAGAACATGAGGGTACTATCAGAGTTTGTTTCCCCCGTAATAATATTCCGTATAATTATCTCGTGTATTAATTGTGTGCAGTTTTTTTTTGTCAATATTACAGATATCTGCAGTTATATTATTTCTATTTACAGTCTGTATTTCCTTTTTGTTACTGAAACGCTCAAGGATATTTGGGATGTCTGCCGGTAAACATACGTAAAAAATCGGGCATAGACAAAATCGTGTTCACACTGGTGCTATAGTGCTCAAGTTCAAAGTTTGAAGTTGGGTAGCGGTGCGCAGTACATCACTCGGTCACCACAAAAATGCTGCGTTGACATTGCTGACGGCGCCAGGGCACCTTAAATGCGCTCCCAGTCTGAACAGGTCGTAACTAGATAGTGACCTAAATAACAAGGTCACTTTCTTGTTAGATACTTTGAACTTTAAATTAGATATTCAGTTTTGTTCGCTATTATATATCTGTTAGTGTAGTCGTCGAACACAAATTCAAACCAAAAGAAACCAAAACAAACCAAATATCCTGCATCAAATTAAACACAATTTTAAATCTCACCCAACTAATTATTATTAAAGTCGAAATATCGTTCTAAAAATTTTACATGCACAATTTTTAAATCGTTGCTCACGACCAATTAAAAGTACAACACGAACAATTATTGAATTCTACATTCACAACTTTTCCACTCGTTTCTTCTTAGATTCCTCCATAATCATGTCAACGCTGCCATTGTTACCCATGTTATATACTATTTGTTTTAATTCTTATCATATCGCAATCGAAAACCACGAACGAAGTAGCCCTACATTTAAACGACTTTGCAACAGCGTGGTTATTCTTTCGTTTTCTGTTGTATTCTTTCTTCCTGTCTTCCTAAAGATGGCGGCTTAATATAGATTTAATGAGACGAAATCTGTAGCGCACATATTTTGATATGTTTCCCTTAAAATCCCTTTAGGTGCACGTCTCCAACATAGGTAAATGTCATAAGCATTTACTTATGCAAAATCTGTATACAAGTCTGTATATCTCTAAATCCATGTATACAAGTCTGTTAAATACCTGAGATTTGGCAATATATGCCTCTCTTAACCGTGAATTTGTCCATGCCTGGTTGGTATATCGAGCGGGTGCACGTCTGAACGAACTCGGGAGGGACGATTATTGGCTTTGTGGATGGGTTAAAGGCATTTCATCTTCTTCAAATAGGTTCCCAAACGCTCTAAAATATACGATTTTCGAGCCTCAAAATATCTGTAATTTAATCCGACCATTTGCATGATAAGTACTGAACTGGGCATAAACAAGCAATTCATTTGCTCGATAACTGAGTTTCGTCTCCACCATTCCTAATATGAAGTTGTTGCTAAGGTTTCCATGGTATTACCCGCTGTAATGTTCTAACTTTTGACAGTGGATTAAAATATAATAGTACAAATGAGTAACAGATGTAAGTGTGGCTTGTAAATTTGACTGTGTCGGCGGATAAACCATCTGTTATTTGATCTTCTTGTATAAAAATTTTGTACCAAAAAGCTAAAACTTCTTTAATATGTTCTTAATACGCACGCTCTGAAACTACTCTCTCAAGAAAACTTTCTGAGTCCCTGAGTCTGTTTAGCTCAATGGTTACAACATCTCACCGGCGATCAGAAGGTTACGGATTCGATTCCCGTCATGGACTCAGAAAGTTTTTCTGAGAGAGTAGTTTGAGAGCGTGCGTATTAACATTATAATTACCAAGCTACCAGAATTACATCATTCTTTAATATAGTTTCTTATAAATTTACTTTATTATGTCTGCTGTTTCACTGGCTAGGCCATTACTTATTTGTAATGGTAATCGTCTGCTAAACGTCCCTCATTATTATATGCTGGCAAATCAACATCCAAGGACATAATTTGTGCTGTGAATATATCCTCTACCCACTTTTAAAAGCTTCGCATAGTTTTGTCGTACTCAAGAAATCTCCTGAAATTCGCACGCAACGAGCTTTTTCGGACTGATAGCCAAGCGTTCAAAAGTTGCGCCCGCTAATAAGACCGTTGCTTGTCTTCGATTTCTAGCCATAGTTGGAGTTTGTAATTGAACCTAAATCATAGCCATCTTAACCAAACGTAAGAATAACATCTTCAAGCCAGTAGCTTTACAAAGCCTTTTACTATAATTTTAGGTAAAATTCTCTGTTAATATGTACATATTTTAAAATCTCAAAACGAAACTATTCGTTGCACACAATTCTCCTTTAGCATTCAGGATTGTTTTCATCTTATAACCTCTACAATCATGAATAATGTCAGTTAGATAACTCAATGGTCGGCTCTTACCCTGGTTTATTTTTCGGTGCCTATTGCCCCTAGGGATGTATTAGGTTTAGAGCCTCTGTTCTCAGTATTTAACTCTTACTTATCCAAATAATGATGCGTATCAGTGCTTCGCTAAATGTATTGGTATAAATTTTCTTATAAGGACACTGAACCATAACATCAACCTATGAAATATTTGTCATAGATCAAAGGTATATATGATTATATATTGTTACAGGTATATATGATAGTATGATGATAATAGTATGATGATAATAGTATGATGATAAAATATCATTAGAAAATCTCCACCACTTCCGAGATTTATTCAACATTCTTGCAGCATTCACTCTCCAGCTTTGCCATAGCTGGTAGCTTAGCTACTATAGCTGTACTCATCATATGCCTGTACACTTTATATTAAAATTAAAAATTATCGTTTTCCAAAATAATTTTAGCCAAATCCTCTAAATTCTCAACAGTTATCCTTCCCTCCCCTAAAAACTCATATTCTTCCGAACTTTTTCGGCCTTCAATAAACCATTTCATGTGAAATATAAAAATAAAGCCCTACAATATCTATACCATAAAATAATAGTGCTATCAGGTATGTCTCCCAATATATATAATATAATATAATATAATATAATGTAGTATAATATAATGTAGTATAATATAACGTAGTATAATATAATATAATATGATATGATATAATATAATAAAATATAATATGATATATGATATAGTATATAATATAGTATGTATATGTACATACATATATGTGTATACATATATCTATACACATATACTAGTCTCTAGTTAGAGCGCTCTGGCATGGCTTAAATGTACCACAAGCGTGGGACATTTGAGTTGCCTATATAATGTAGGC
This sequence comes from Heliopora coerulea, assembly GCA_030142905.1. Classification (NCBI taxonomy): domain Eukaryota; kingdom Metazoa; phylum Cnidaria; class Anthozoa; order Scleralcyonacea; family Helioporidae; genus Heliopora; species Heliopora coerulea. The sequence continues at coordinate 73,723 of JASJOG010000361.1, read as the reverse complement.
TACCCCATCCTGCTCATCAGCACTGCACTGATGAGGCTCAATAGGCCGAAACGGTTCCGTCTGTAGTTATATATATATATATATATATATAACTACACTAAGAATTCATGAAGAAAACACAGAAGACAATCATAACCATGATGTGTTTTCATGTGTGATAAAGACACATATGACTTTATAAGTGAAGAAGTTAATCATTTCGTCCCAGGAGAAATAAATTTCAACAACGTTTCTTGTTCTCATTTGTCTGTCGTACGATTTATACGACAATCACTTAGGATTCCGAGGGCTTTTAAACCGTGAGTTTTCCTTATTACTCATGCAAGAGGAAAATGTCTTCTTTGTCTCCTCAATTTCCGTCAAGATGACCAGTTTTCGTGGTAGCTAACGTCCACGGAATTTCTACAGCTCTTCCCCTTACAGTGGGAAATTGAATTATTAATTTCCCTCAAGTTATGGTACTGCTTATTACTATTGTTAAGATGATCAATTTTCTTGGGGGCAACGTTCGAGGAAATTCCAGAGCTCTTACCTAGACAAAAGGGAAATTTAATAATTAATTTCCCTCAAGTCAAGGTATTGCTTATTATAAAAGCCATTTCTGTTAAGTCAACATGTACTATTTCTATTAAACCAGTAACTTTATATTGGAAGTCCTCGGCCTGCATACGATGGATTTTCAACAAAAGCAGAAATTTGAGTCACTTACATTTCTTAATTTGTTCTTGTTTCTATATTTTTAGTTTATCAATAACCATCCGCACAAAATCTCGCTCTCGTATTTTTAATCGTTTTTTGTCCGAGGGGTCTCCTCTTGACGTGTAAAATCGTCTGGCATTAGCCAGAGTAGAATTTTAAAAAGTCGGGTATGGACCTGAAAGGGTTAATGCATAGAAAAATTCATCCCCATTTTACATAATTTATTCAGTTCAAAATTTTGTGAAAAAAGCTTTGATTACTCAACAATCATGAATACCGACAGTGTTAATGAAAAGTTATGTCCGTTTATATCTTTTGTAATCTTTCCCTTAATGCATTTGAATTGTCAACATTTTTAACATGGTTTGGTCCTATCATTGGATTTTATTCCATTATTCTATCCTCGAAATTATAAAATATTTTACCTTAACAATAATGGTGTTTAGTAGAATTAAATTCCACAGCATTACATTTAATATTTCCTTTCAAGTAAACTTTTCTATTTACAGATATTACTTAGACTATAATAGAATTGAGAAGGTCAACAGAACGGGAATTCGACAGTTTCCAAATCTAAAATATTTGTACGTATTGTTTCCGTTAAATATTTGAACACCAAAAACATTTAATAACGTTAAGCTAAAACATGATAATAAGGAAAAATTGGCCTACTTTTACCAAATAACATGGATATTAAATCCATATTTTCCTACTTTTAAAATTACAGCAAGTTACGTCTGCTAATTTGACGATTAATGATTCAAAATTACAGTAAGCGTAAAGAAAACTCAGGTATTCATGGTATTACATTCACAATGACAAGAATAGAACCAAAAACTCTATTAAGAGCTATAAATTTATGGAATAACGATCAAGATGAAGACAATGACAATAACACATTTTTGAGCATAACGGTGCATTATTTATTTCTCCACATATAATCGCTTTTCTTTAGGTTTGGTAGATTAGGGACACAGGCCTAAGTGTTGTCTGTTTTTACTTTCATTGCATTGAATGATATTATAAATGCTTGATAACTTTCAAAATTTGGTGTGTTTCATGGTCAAATATATGGTGTTTTATGGGCGACCTTCAAAATTTTCCAAGCTTTTTTACTTGTAGAATTCAGGATTTAAGCTGGTTTTATAGCACCTCAATGTGGACTCTAATGTAGGAGACATGCCCAATGTTTCGACAAAACACTACGTCGACGTTTCTTTTTTTGACTAGCTAAATCTAATTTAATACAACTTGATCTTTGTGGCAGAACTAGTCATGTAAAGAATTTTTCGAGCTATTCTAAGGCAACTCATTATGATACTAGATGATAGTCAAAATTTATGAATAGTAACAGCAACGTTTTACTTCGGCTTTTAATACCGTTGAGTCTAATTTAATTCGTAAAAGAGTTTGGTAACCCTCATTTTTTTTCGTTTTTAAATTACCGTTAAAATTTCTCGTGGAATGGGTAATGAATAGGATTTTTTTAAAATCCTGTTTGTGTAGTTTATTCTTTCAAAAGTTTAAACATGGGATTCATTTTCAGGTTAAAAATAACGCGATCTCCATATTAATCATTTGATTAGATATATACTAGAAATTACTGTTCCAAGGACAATGCGGCCTCTTGCATTGCATTTAAGGGGGTGACTCAGCGATTTCTTAAAACTAAAGAGAACTACAGGTTTGAGACTTTATGATTTAGTGGTTAAGATTGTGTGCAGAGAACGACAGTTGGCAGATAATTCAATGATAAAGATTCTGCATTAGCAAGACTATCAAGGTACATGCAATCTCTCAGGAACAATATGCTGTCGCTCAGAAACATGAATTGCTTGTTTTGCTGAAAGAGCCAACAAACTTATGTAGGAGCATGGCTTTCCACGAGAGTCACGACTACAGCGTTCGTCACCTAGATGAATACTTTCAATAGAGAAAAAATGGAATACATATTTATTAGATTAACACAATGTTTGGTCAATATAAGCAATGATCCAACAACAAAACTAGGAAATACAAATATCAAACAAGTAACAAATTTAGAAACATTTGGCAATGTCGTTGATGACCAATTTCCTTCCAAAAACTGAAGAACAACACTTTGTCTTTCACATTCTTTAAGAAATTTTAGATCCAAGTGTTTCTTTACCTAAAATTTTTTAAAGAATGTAAGCGACATAATGCTGTTCCTCGGTTTTTAAATTTTAAGCTCGCTAATCGACAACTTCAAACTTCTTTCGAAAAATTATATCCAGGGTGTTGCCATAAAGTTTGAAAGGGAAACGTCTGCCCTTGAAGAAGTAAAATCATCTTACTTTAGCCAGGGTAAAATTAAAAATTCGGGTACGGATCGGAAAGGGTTTAGGAAGGAAGTTTTTAACCTTTTCCTGTCCGAGACTTCTCCTCTTAAGGAATAAAATTGTCTGGTATTAACTAGATTAAAATTAAAAAGTCTAGTACGACCGGGAAAGGGTTAAGGTATATCTTCATTATTACATAAAGACTCCTCCATAAATCTTCTCCATCTTAAAATGACCATCGTAAATGACCCCTTTCACTCATTTCGCACTTCCTCTTCCCATTCTACATATTTCAGGTTTAATACCACGTTCCCTGATCGCATCAGGGCAATTAAACTATCTATTAATTTCCCTGCTCCTTATGCAAGACCAACTTCCCAATTTTAATCAATTGTCTTTGTTCTTTGCCAAGCTACAATCAATGTCGAATTCTGTCGAATACAATCAGTGGCAAATTAAGCATGTGCACAGCCCTAGGCATATTTGCAGTTATCCACCCCCTGAAAATGGTGCTTAGAAAGAGGAGTCGGAAAAACGTATTAATCATAAAAAGTGATGAAAGGACAATATGCAGTGATTGTAATACGTTTCATATTTAACCATTCAATCCCTTAGTCATACTCACATAATTATTCATTTAACCTACTGAGGGGGGTCAGGGGTACACTTTGCAAATTTACTAACGCCAGACGATTTTACTCGTCTAGGGGACACGCCCTGCTCTTTAATGGGTTAAACTAGTCCATAATAAGTCAAAGAAATATCAATCTTGACATAAGTACATGTACATAAAAAGCTGGAAGTCAAATGCTATACAAACACGTTGGAAGATGTTTGATATTAGGCGGTTGAAGGATTTCTAGGAGCGTCCAAGGGCATGCTACCCGGAAAATTTTGAAATCAGGAGTCTTTGAAATCTTATTTCCTGCAATTTGGGGTAGGAATTTACAGAATTCCGAAGGTCGCAAAACGTCATACAAAAATACTCATTCTGAGCGAGGGATTGACATGAGATGGAGAGTGCCATTAATATCAAATACTTAGGGAAGATCAGCCACCTTCTTCCTTAAGTATTTGGGCCATGATATGTATAAGAATTTTTTGTGTACTAAATGTCTAAGCACTATTTAATAATTATTGTTATACATTCAAACTTTATTCTTGTTTCTTGTTGGTCGACATTCATCAGTTAGTTCTCAATTTCCGGAAGCCGTTACATAATTTTCGCCAACTATCGTGAATTATTCGACGGAGCAGTCCAGAAAGAAATTATTGGACGCTGATGACGTAACCATCTCGAGATCGCCAAAATTGCAAAACAGCAAAATTGACCTGCAGCAGTTCTTGCATCTATCGCTTCAGCGTTCGTCTCCGGCAGGTAACATTGACTTCGGTCAGGATAATTCTTGATATCATGCTTAGCCTCATCCAATAATTGTTTATTGATGAAGAGACTTTCTCTGATAAGTAATTCAAGGGGTGAATTGCAAGAAGAAAGAATAGAGAAGTCATGGAAAGAGATGGGGTGGCTAGTTTGGGTTGAATGTGTAAGAATGCTAGAAAGTGAAGAACGTGAAACTTTCTTGCCAGTCAAAGGCGAAACTTTCATGTGTTCAGAACACAATGCACATCTTTCCCATTGGAAAGATGTGCATTTTATGTGCTCTTCTTCACAACGCACGTATATGTGTTTACAAATCATCAAATTCATTTTTTTCGGAATTAATCCTGTAGTACTATCCAGTTACTTTATATAAAGAATAACATCAACATATTGCATTTGCATGATAAAAAAATCACTCAAAAGCATTCTTTAATTTGCAGACTCTAGTGTTAACATAATAAGAAGATTCTGTGATACTGGTAATTAACTTGTGAATGAGTCATAAGTGAAGTTACTTTATATAGGGAAAACTAGTATTAATATTAATAATTTGTATAATGCAAAATTACTCAAAACCATATAGCTCAGTACATGGTGCTGAGTGTATAATTATGTGTATGACACAAAGTGTATGGTTTATAACATATAATGTATTAACATCTAGTGCACAAACCAACATAATTATATGTAAATAATAAGAGCATTGTATAAATTATCTTTCAAATAGTTTGTGTTTAAGTCATGAAGTAATTAATCTCTTTTTCATGGGAGAAAACTCAAACTGCAAAGTGGAAACAATCATCAGAAATGCTTTTAAATAAAAATGCAGTAATCAGTCTTTTCCTACTAATCTTTTCCTACTAATAATCATAGTAATAACTACTATCTTTTCCTAATAATCAGTCTTTTCCTACTACTGCTGCTGAAAGTAAAGACTATCTCTTTTGGCCTTCTCATCCAGTGTTTTCTTGTTCCATTCTAGCTCTTCCTTTTGAATTGAAAAGGCTGTTTCAGCTTTTTTGGATAAATATTCCATTGTGTCTCCTCTACCAGTACTGAGTCTCTTTTTGTTGGAGGCCCATTTTCCTACCTCTTTAGTGTTTTTCCCACCCGTTCCATTGACAGTCTTCTCATCCCAGATGCAGTTGCTTGTTCATCTTCCAGGTGCTTTTGCTTTGTTCCCCAACCCTTTGGTGCTCTTCATCAGCCACAGCAATTCGACTGGTGATATCGTTTAAGTCTAGATCTAGTTCCGTTATGTCTTGTCATATCCCTCTAGAGTTCATTTCTGTTTACTCTTTCGCTTTACGTTTTTTCATAGTCAAGGAAAACCTGTCTCGAACTCTCTTTTGTGTAACTTGAAATTTTGGTTTCTTTGTTTCGTTTAGACCCTTTTCAATCATATGCCACAAATTCCCTGTTTCTGTCGTTCCAATTTTGTACTGGTATAGTTCAAATGTTAGTATTTCCCAACACAGTACTACATCACGTTCTTCTGCCCATTTCATAACGCTCCTGCAACGAAGCGTAAAAATTAGTACCAATGTAAAAGCTAAAACTGTATCTTTTACGATTGTTTTAATTTGACACATACAACAGACTGACCTTGACCAAATTACGGAAGTTGAATAAAAAAAATAAAAAAGACAAAAACTAAGCACCTTCTTAGAACAGTTTATAATTTTCAGCTTTTGGCACAGAAAAACGAAGGTACAGTTAAATCGGATATAAATTGAATAACAGCGAGTCGAATAGAAATGAAACTCAGGAATATCAAAAATAGGTGAATATTTGCTCATGTTTTTTTGCATGAGGTGAATCTTCCAGAATTTATATTTCCACATTGAGTACAAATTTAAAGCTGCGATGACATATTTAAATTTCCAAACAACAAAATTGTACAGTTGTTGACATAACCAATGATATCCACAAAAAATTAGATTAAAACGTTACAATAAGCAGTTGACGTTCTTCGAAGATGCGAATTCCCAGGTTTCAACATCGGGTGCAAGACTGAAGAACGTCAAACTACCGGAAGACTGGAATTCGAGCATGTGCAAATAATTCTTTTTGCGTCGCCATCGCCGTTGTGATTTCATAACCTCCGCACTGTCTAATTTAGAACGTTCATAATTCTGTTACTGGAAACTGATTTGGTTACTTATAGTCCTCATATTTTAAGGAATATAGCAATGATTGTGCACAGTAACAGGATATGAGGGCTTAAAACAAGTGACAGTTTAAGCATCTTACACAGAATATTAATTTTATCTCATTCCCAGTTCCAGTGCCAAATTTTTCATAAAATTTTAAATTAACAAAGCAGTGGAAGTGGAAATTTTGCAGTCTTGATAATAGGTCGATAGGGTGGAAAATGGTTGCGAATTAGCTAGTTCCACCGTTATTTTGCTCCAACAATTTGAACGGACATCCCATCATTAATTTCTACCCTCAAAACACCAGCCCTTTGAAAAGTGCACTTTCCCCAAAAAATAATGATGTGTGACCCCTGAAAACGTGAGGCCCCTGCCACGCGCCCACCGTGAACTCCCTTAATCGGCCACTGAAAGCAATGCGGCTAGTATTGTTAACCCAACCGATTCATAAAATATCTGGAATTTTTTAACTTTAATTTCTGCAATTGGTGTCAAAAGCATACGTGTGAAAGGTAAGGGGACAGCAACCCCCACAGATATTCTGGAGGGCTATTTGTTTAAAAATTATACATTCGGTCAAAAAATTATGATCCATTAAAGAAATGAGAAATCCAGAGTAAAATTATAAAAAGTCGGATACGTACCGGAAAGAGTTGACACTCTATGGCAACCTTTAGCTAGTCGCATTCATATTAAGGTTGCTTGCTGTTGTGTTTACATTACGGTAGCTGTTTCAAATTCTTAATATCTTTCGCTTTTAATCTCATCGTTTTCAAAAAGATGACACGAATTAGTTTTAATGTCTAACTGATTCAACGTAATATACTAATTTACACTATTTTCACGTTACCGACGCAAAAAGTATTTTTTTCTCGCCAAAGTTTCTCGTAGGCAGTAATAAACACAGTGTGCCAAAGTATTATGCAAAACACTACTAATTTTATATCTCAAAAACCAACGAGTAAATACTTGTAAAAATTTCGACAAATTCGCATTACTTATTTACCATTAGATAGTTAAAATTATGCGGTATTTGATGCAGTATTTGAAGAGGTATTCTCAATTTATCAAAATATGCACTTTTTTCTTGTGTCACGCTATTATGCAAACCCATGAAATAAGAATAAAATATTAGTTTCTTGAAAAGGGCTGTTATACGAACCATAGAAATTTGTAACGTCTTTGTTTAAAACTGAGAACAAAGGTGTTTCGATGATGATTTAATAACAACCGTACAAGATACAGTGCTTATTTACCGATGTAATCAATTTTTCATCCACTGAGTTGGTTAGATTCTTAATTTCTGGTGGTTGAATACTTTTCGCCCATGTTAAAATAGCATTTCACAGTTTATCTTTCGAAGTAGACTGCTGTTTAGAAGCATACACCTATCGCTTGATAATGCACCATAGGTTCTCAATAAGATTCAAATCTGGCGAGATGCTGGTCACTCCATCAGAGAGCCATTTTTGAATCCGACTTTTATCAAATACTCCCCCGTCTTCTTGGTAACATGTGACGGAGCGTTATCATGCATGAACATCATCTTCCTTTTTAATGCAAGAAGCAAAACGTTCGTACCATGGCGCAAAGTTGTTTTTTAGAAAATCAGTATAAGCTTCTGCAGTCAGCTTTACATCTTCAGGGACTCGCCAAAGTCCAACCAGCTAACTACCATTAATTCTAGCCCAAAACATTACTCACCCACCTCCTTGGTGGCGTCTCAGTCTGAGATGGTGATGTCTATCGTTTCCAACCCAACCCTTGATCCACCCATTAGGCCCATCAAGAGTTACTCTGAACTCATCGGTAGAGTATCACTCGGAAGTTCACTTTCATGTATGTCTGGGCCCATTCAATACCTTTCACTTTGTGGCTGCTCTTCAATAGAGGTCGTATGTCTGGCTTGACACATTTTCCAAGATGGCGGAGTACCCTGCATCTCGTTGATCTTGATACATTTCAAGCACCAGCGTCGTCAAACATCTTTTTGCTGTTGGCTAAAGCGTTCTTATTCAACACTAGCTTAATAAAGGACAGTTTACGTTTTGAAACAACTTTCATTTTCCCCTTATCTGACCGTTTCCTTACTGCCTTGGAATCTGCTGCATACCTCGTTACGGTATGATGATCTCTACCAATCATCTTAGCAATTTTCAAGCGTCGATTTGCCATCATATAAGCGCTTAATGATTACTGTCTTCTCTTCTGACATTGAATTTTTCTTGCGCCCTATAATAACTGTTTTATTAACGATTTCTGGCAACTTACTCAATAATGTGGCATATCTCTTTTAAGGGGAAAGTGGAAAGATGGCGGCCTGTCCATTAAAGCACGGTTACTCAAACATGAACAAATAGTTTGAGCACAAATAACTATTGCCATAGTCCCTGGACAATAAGAATTCCCAGTAGCACAATACGTCAATAATAAAATTAAAAAAACTTTATTGCACAATAGCGTGACACACAGTGTAGTTACCAGTAAAACCGTCTGGTGTTGACAGCAGTCCGACTGCTAACGTAAAATCCAAAATTTTGAACGGGTAAGATAACTGTGCACTCACTAGATTTAGTGACTTCTAGATTACTAGAAAACTGTAACACTAATCCCAAAGCTGCGCATGTTGCTCTGAATAACTTGGGAGAGATTTAGAACGCCTACACCACGTGCCTTTCAGTAATGTCTGTTAGCTGTGCAAATTACAACCAGAGAATTTTGAACCAACTCTAAATGTGAAATAAAGGAGAAGAAATTCACCATCAATATTCCTTCAAAATTACTTCAGCACATCATTAGCAAGAAAGGATCGCATTCACAGCTGATATAAAAACAACTCGAATAACTTTTTTCTTGCAGGAATGTAAGGTACATACATAGAAGTTTAAATTCGAAACAATTTGTTTACGGCATTTTGCGCGATTGCTGGGTAACTCGAATCTTAGAACTGATGGGACTATGTCTTCACGTATAAAACAGCTGGAAGCATGTTGCTCGAAATTGCAAACTAACCTATCAACAACTGGAAGGGAACTATGTAAACAGGAACATGCAATCAAATGGGAGAAATTTTTGCTTGTTAAAACTGATAACATGCATAACCTTCTGAAAACATATCTGCGGTTTCTACTGAGAACAATTAATACACCTTTCAGGAAGACATACCAATCGGCTTATTTGATTTGCCCTTTAGTCACCAAATTGTTAAACCTGGTTCACAAACAGTGGGAGACTGTATGGCAACGAATCGTAGAAATCAAGGGCGACTATTCTCAGGAATAAGGAAACATTTTTTGTGACGTTGCAAAGATTCGCAAAATCGTCGAGTGTACTCCGGAAGTTGAGTTTAAATGAACTTTTGGTCTAGTTTGCAGATAATACAGTCGTGACGGTAACCGAACGCTTGTACAATTTGATTAAAATCATGCTTTAGAGTGAGCAATCACTACATAGAATCAGTGAATTATCTCCGATGAGAATTCCTTCAGAGAAATAAGCAGAACTATGCAATCGAAGGGACTCAGACGTCAGACTTAGTCTTTGGTGAATGGTGGTACAAATGCTGCTGCCACTATTACGAAATAAATCTATATTGAGTGGATTAAGTTTTGAAATTTTGCGCGAAACGTGCCTGTTTTTCATTACTATAGTGTGAACAAAATATTACGTCGATTTAGACAGCGCTTTTTTGATCTTCTTAAAATGAGGGGTGGTGGCAGGAAGTCCCCTCAGTCGATATCTCCAAAACTACTGAATGTATGTTGCAGAAGTTTTTCCAGAATCATGGTATTCTAAATCGAAACATACGTTAAATTTGTCATCATGGCAACATATCAGGACGTCATTATTAACGCTTTTCTTTTAACAAGGAAACATTATTATATTAATGAATTGGTTCTCTTCAGTGAGACGTATTTATCTTTTAATGTTACTGTTATAATGAATTATAACTCTGCAATGGAATTATCGACTTTAACAATTTGTTTTCGCACGGGAAAAATTTCAAAACGTCATAAAATTTACTCAAAACAAATTTCATTGTCTCAATGTCCATTTGTCGGTGCAATTATAATCTAGAAAATTCTACAACTAAAAATCTTGGACATTCCATAGGTGCTGTCATTTTTCATTAACTACAGTACGTTAGTATGCTTAACTTTTAAATTATTAATATTACTATTAATTGCCTTAGAACGATGTATTTGTAAAAATAAGAACGTGATTTTCCAGTTATGTATGATTTCAAAAACAAACACAAAATAATTATAATGAAAAAAAATTAAGGATATGTTCTTTCAAATCTTAGTGTTAATAGATGTTTGCAAACATTCTATAACCTCTTTTTTGCTGGATATAAATATAACGATATTTTTTCCACAATAAAGCCAAGACAAATCTAGAAAAGTCAAAATTTCAGCTCAAGATCTGTAATGGTTTTTGAGATATGAGCGTTTAAATTTGTCATGGGCACTTTCCTCCCCCAAGTCTGGACAGGTTTAAATAAACCCTAGCTCACCAAGTACCAAGTGCGTGCTGTATCACATTGCAAAATACACTAAAGGTATAGGATTACAACTGTTATAAATGTCAATGAAGCTATTGGCAGAGCATGCAGAAGTAATGTATTTTAGGATAAACCTCGCAACTGAATAGTATTCTTTTTTTGCTCCGTCTGATTAGTTCTATCGACCAATATGCTGCACTATTCAAGAACGAGCAAAACACAATAGCTCCTAGTTTTTACTCACTTACAGACAAATCTTTTCACGAAGTATTCAGAAATGTGTGTTTGTTTAACTTTTTTAACAATAAATTTGTCCGGAATGTGTTAACAATATTTTGTTCCGACATTAAGAACGGGAGACAGGCCGACCTTCTGTAAAATCGTTATAAAAATCTAAAAAAATTATGTAATAAAATATTTAAGTAAATAAAGACTACAATATTCTCCTCAGCTACGACGAATAATAGTTAAGCATCCAGTATTCATAACAAAGAGAGAGACATTCTTATTTCATTCTTTTCCCTGCTAAAGAAATGGCCACGCGATGCGTGCAGACACATCTACATCTATCACTGTTTTTCATAGATTTTCTACTCAGCCGCTTCCCTCTTGTGCAGCTCCATTACATCAAATTCTTTTAGATGTACATATTAATATAAAATCCGATTTTTAACAATATTACTCTGCTCCAATATGACACTGGAACTGTCATTTTCTGCTGTGCGTCTTGTTGTGCTGAGACTTTTAACTCCACTGACTCTGGCAGCGATTACGAATGTTTACACATTCCTCAGATTGCAAAATTACCTCTGCTAAATTTTTCCTAAAATAATGGTCCCAAGATGAACTGATTGATTTTTATTACTTGCTTTACCTCATCGGCACGGGTTGGTAAACGACCAGATCAGCTAACTTATGGGTTATACTTTGAGTGGACCCGATATTAAGCCGTTTCGACCAGTAAAACAGTGGTCATTGGAATGACTCTTCCGACCAAGAAAAACACATTAAAAGTAAAATTTTTGCTGAGCCTAACAAAAGCACAGGTAAACGTCGTGTTAAATAACGGCGAACAATCATTATTAATCCCTTCAGATGCATGACCGAATGACTTCTTCGTCTTGTCTAAACATTGAGTCCAGAAAAACAATAAACCTGTTCAAAATCTTGTGATCATGTGATCAAAAATTCCGCGTTGGCTTAAAAGTCTATGTAACCGCACGGCAATATTTAGTTATGGGGTAAAAATAAATAGTAGGTTAAGAATTATGGATAATCAGGAAAGGATAAAGTCGAAGTCCAAATTTCTGCGTGTGTTCACTTTTAATCTCTTTTTCAGTCCTGAGCTGAATAACTCAACTACTGGGATAACATTTTGACTCACTAAGCCAGGCTGATCAAAATTTGTCCATGTAACAACCCATTAAATATCTACATTTCTTAAAAATACCATGCACAATCCAAAATGATTAGAAAACAGCCGAAACATACTGGATGAGGAATTGACATCTCGAGCAAAGGCCCTTCGTCACGCATCACTTCGACGAAAGAACTTCGCTGGAAAATTTTTTTTTTTTTCCTTCTAAGTTTCGGTAGTTTCTAAAGAATCCAGACATATAGTCCGTTTGATATTAGTGTTGATTGTGAATTTTAAAACTGCTTAAAACAACTTCATTTTAAAAATAATTTGTAATAAAAACTATTCTTTAATCATTCCTTTAATATCACCATTCTGTTGAAATGAATGACTAAACTAACTCATAAACACATGTGCATTTATATTTTCTAATATTGCTATACAATTTGTATTGTCTAATATTTCTATACAAGTGTCTATAAAATTTCCTCTTTTACTACAACCCAATCAGTATTTCATACTGATGTACTATTCCATGCATCCACTTCAATGGTCATTCCACAATCGCTAAAAAGCAAATATATATATATATATATATATATATATATATATCATCATTTGTATCGTCAAGGAAACGTATTCGTTGACAAAACAAACATTACGCTAGACATTCTTTTCGTCCTCAAAAACTTATTTGTCTAAAATTCTCCGATACAAATGCTATTTATCCTACACAAAGGTAACCAAAGATTCACAGCATTCGCGTGAACGGTATTTAAATTAGTCTTGTGAAAATACACATAACTTAGCTTTCATAATTCTTAAACAATTGTGTACATTTACCAAAATACTGGGGGCGAGACAAAGTTTGATAGTTCACAGTAACGCGGACATGTCACAACACATTGAATGAATATGGAAACTGGATTTCCCTTGAGCAATGTATGCAATATGGTGAGGTGGTTATTATCTTTTTCATAACTTGAAGCAGGAGAATTGTATTCCCTTTAATCAAGACAATTACCATTTTCGCTAAAGAAATCTGGCATTAAATATGATGCTGTATAAATTTTATATTGTTGGGGAGCCGTCACCCACCCTACGTTCTCTGGTGCACGTAACTGACCTTCAACCGATTTTTGAACATGCGCTGCTTTCAGCGCTTCCATCTGTACGTCCTTACTTTGAACTTACAGCACTCAAATGCATATAAGCCAGGGCAACATCTTATTTTGCTATTCATGTATTTTGAATCACCCAATTGCCTCAGCATCAAGGGATTTGGCAGATTGTACTAGATTTAACCATGAATTTAATCAAAGTGGAAATGCAAAGAAACAGCTAATGTTTATTAGTGCGTTCTCTCTTTTCCAGGTCGCTCGTTCTTTTTTTATAATTTCCTACATTACATCTCGTTTATACACAACAATATCAATACTTCGATCTGAGACTCCTTTGTTTCTACAATGTCATAAAGTTTCACTGTCAGGACCTAAAAAGGAAAACGGAGGGACAAAATTCTGTAACCCCATAACATATCTTCAACAACTTCTTCTTCCCTGGTCTAATTGTACTCTATTCATTTTTACATTGACAACAAGCAAAACTTACAGTTGTCTCCGTGCAACTGTTTGGATCATTCTATTTCTCCATCTAATCAATTTTTTGTATCGCTACATATTATATTCGCCTCATTTCAATATCTCCGGTATGGCGTAAGTTCGTACTGTTCTTCAAACGGGATTCTTTTACTGACGCATTGTCTATATTTACTTCACCAACATTATTTTAAGCCATGATGTTACATCCTAGTAACATTTATTTGTATAAGCGAAGGGGAAAAAAACAGACATAAAACAAATCCCTATGTTGGCCAAATAACGCCAAAATGAGAACTTTATTATTCAGTAATATATCTTACTATTTTTCCTTAATAAATTTGTGATACACAGCTTACCCAGAATTTAGGCAGCTTCAGTTGACGGCATATGTAAACCTGGCATTTCAATGTCACTACTTTCGTCTTTTTCTTCGTCAATTTGAACCTGTAAACAAAGGCGTAAAAACATTGCTCAAAAACATTACTCATAACAGGTAATGCAATCCATCCCATGAAGCGTAACAATGCCATGAACGTAATTTTGCATCCAATATTTCCGAATAAATAAAAAAGCATGTTCTTATCGCATTATATATCTCTCTTCTCGCACATGACAACACACTACTATTATTCATCTAAAACAGCGTATGCTACCACGCACCTATGTCATAGTGATTCCAAATAAAAGATATCGAGCCTTTTTTGTGTTTTTCCTACGAAATTAATGTAAATTAGAATACATATCTACAAATATGCATCTTTTAATTTGCATCAGTTCAGCAGATAAGACTCTTCTCAACTTTTGTAGACATTTCTCTTTAACAAGAATACGCTTATAAAGGAATTACTTACCCTCAGAAATTATATTCTTCAACGTCAATAATTTGAATTTAAAGTAGAACCCTATCTGTATTATTTGAATAAGATACGAGTAGATTTTCATGTGGGTAAGCCTGGATATATGATAATTTTTTCGTACAAAGTACCCTTGGTGTGAGCTCAGCCAGTGGTTTGAAACCGCCGAGTGTCCGAAGACCCAGCTTTTGAAATGTTATCCAACCTTTAACCTTTTAGAAGATCGGAAATGCCCCTTATTAATCACCAATGAAAATTTCCGATGAAAATTCCGTTATAATTTTGAAAATTATGAATGCAAATTGTGTGACGTGTCTTAATTCAATGGTACATGTGCATTCAACAATCGTGTCAATAAATGGTCCAGATAATTCGACCGAAAATCACTATTTACGTCGGTATACTCCTAATTAGATTACAATCCAATCTAACTATTATACAGGTACATGCATCTTCAATTAAGAGTGGGTATCAATTGTACCAGATGTTTATTATATCCATGAATATGCTCGCATTCCATATGTGTTAAGACCAACTGGAGGAGCAAGTTGCGTTCAGCAAATGTTTCGGATCAATTCATGGTTACATCTGTATTAGAGGTTACTGACGTAGAATCATTTGACGAAGCTCAAATGGCAAATTTTAAAATCACCGCTCGGCAAGATGAAGAGAAAGTATAATGACTGACTTAGATTGCTTAAATCAATTCGAAAGTTCCATTGATCGGGATTCGGACTCACATCCTTAGGTTTCCAGACCCATGCACTACCAGTTGAGGTACTGAGTCAGCTGCGAACAGCATGGATATGACCAGTACAGCGTTTCCAGTTGACTTGATACTTGCTCAGTTCGTAGCGCATTAGTCCAGAATCCTAAAGCGAATCTCCCTCATGTAAACTTTTCTGGTATTTTTAACAGTGAAGGTTAATCAAGAAGCTTTCTGTAACAGCAAATGTCAAGAAATTTGGTGTGTAATGTGTATCGTGATGGAAAGAATCTAACAACGTAAAAAATGCACAACCGCTGAAGACAATTTCGCTTTCCAATGTGCTGATTCTGAAGACTACCATAAGAGTTTTTAAAGCCAATTTCGAGCAGCGCTAGGTATATTAGCATTGCTATCATTGTAATTGTCATTGTTGTTGTTGGTGTTCCTCTGCTTGTTGTTATCAATATATTACTGTTATAGCTGCCGCGGCTTCTTGCAGCAAAGGGGGCGCTGAACTGTATTGGGATAGTAGCTTAATTGAATTATATTAGATATCAAGTAGCGCAGAAGTCATAACAATTGACTTTGATTGTCAATCTACACAGATACATAAACATTGGATTAGACTATTCAACAGTTGAGAGACATAGAGACTGTAAATAAATTCTAATTTTAATTCTAATTCTAAATTTATTTAAACAAGGGATCACTTCATTACAAAATGTTCCTCCAGTGATTCGTGTACTATAATTATATATAATTACCTTAACTATATACAAAACTACACTACATATTTTTTTTCCATATTTTTAACATAAATAAGTGAAAAATTTTACTATAAAAGTTCTTTAAAAGCTCTCAGACTGAGTTGCCTTTTAAGATCGTTTGGAAAACCATTCCAGAGGACCGCCCCTTTATAATGAAAGCTGTTCTTCCCAGCTTAAGTATTTGGTCTTGGTACATAGATATTGGCATCCGAATGTCGCAGGTTGAACAAATGTACTGAGTTGACATTTTCAAAAATTTTTGTTAAATAAGTTGGTGTGCTTCTGTGAACGGTGTTATACATTATCACAGCTAGTTGTTTATATCGTCTAGTTTTTAAATTATCCCACATAAGCTCATTCAATAATTCTGATAAATGCCTATTATAGTCCGAAAAGGTAACAACTCTACCAGCCCTATTTTGTAGCTTTAGAAGCTTGTCAGACAGTTCTTTATTACAATTTCCTCATAATGCGCTGCAGTAGTAAAAATATGACAGTGCAAGTGAATTATACATAATAAGTAACGTTTCGGAGGGTATATGTGATCTTTGCATATGATGGATTCACCTATTTCAATTCCGAGATATTTATATACTTTCTCTCTTTTTAATGGTTGATTGCACACGTCAATGCTGAACTGATGTCCAAGACTCCTTATTCGATGACGACTTGCTATGATCATGTATTTTAAAAATAAAAGCCCAGCTCAAAATTCTCACAGAAAGAGACATTGGTTAAAAATATATTTTACTGACGTTTCGTCGCTAGACGCGCGACATCTTCAGAGTAGAAATGAATGATGAGAGTTAGCATATTAAATTATATTTACATAGTATAGGATGACACAAAGCCAATGAGAAAAGAAGAAGGTGTGAGAACAGGAAATAGCGATGAGAAAAGAGGTATAAATCAAAATAAGACAAGGGGAACAGAGCGGATGGTTTCATTGAGTTCGGGTTTATATTTAGAAATGAGAAGGCTTTCCCTAATTAATAATTCCGAAGCGGTATTGCAATAGGACATGATGGAAAAGTCGTCAAAGGAAATGGGGTGGCAAGTTGTTCTGGTGTGAGCTTGGATGGCAGAAAGAGAAGAACATGTCAGTTTCTTTCCACTCAAAGGTGAAATCCCCAAGTGTTCAGAGATTCGCGATATTTATAAACTACATGCGATCTCATCAACTTGGGGATGACGTCTTTGAATTGAAAAAAATCTGACAGACGCTTGCCTGGCTTAAAGACAATGCGAAGGTCGATGTCAGGAAAACAAGGAGATAGAAGTTTGACTAACTGTGTACGGATCCGTAGTGAGTGTGTACCAGTAAAAGGAAGACAAAAGTAAATGACTCGTTTATTAATGTTATCTAAAGGTGAAGAGACAGGAACGGAAAAGGTTTTATCCAGAAAAACGCTAAGGCAATGTTCAAACAATGCTGAGGGGTAACCGTTGCTAAGTAAAAGATTTTTAAGTTTCAATACTTCCAAATGAAAAACCTGATTGGACGAGCATATCTTAAAATACCTATCTAGTAAACAATAAATAAGATTGCGTTTAAATGAAAGGGGGATGAAGCTATCAAAATTAGTGAAGAGACCGGTAAAAGTGGGTTTGCGGTAAACCGACGTTGAGAAGCCATTACTCCGTTCAATGGAGTCATCAAGGAAAGGAAATGATCCCTTGGTTTCTAATTCACAACTAAAACTAATATTTTTGTGTTTGCGGTTAAGATAATCTAAGAAAGGTTGGACATGCTCTTGAGATCGAAAAATAATAAAACAGTCGTCAACATATCTACGAAAATAAAGGGGCTTAAAAGAGCTGGGACAGTTATCCAGCCAGTTTTTCTCGTGATGCGACAGAAAAATATTGGCGAACAGAGGACCAAGAGGCGAGCCCATGGCAACGCCATCGATCTGTTCGTATAGACAAGCATTGAATAGAAAATGACAATTTTTTAACTGCAAAACATAAGAGACTACGGAACTGAACATGCGAATAACCTAAATAGTGTGTCGATTTGTGAAAAAGTTTCTGAATGATGATTTCAATGGTTTCATCGAGTGGAACGTTGGTAAATAAGGAGGAGATGTCAAAACTTGCCATGAAAACATTATCAGTATTAAGATTCAAAGTACGTAAATCATTAAGAAAGGAGAAGGTGTCAGTGATCGTAAAGTCATTAGAGGAGAAAGGGCGCAGGAGAGAAACGAGATACTTAGATAGATTATACGAGTGGGTGCCTATGGCAGAGAGAATAGGTCTTAAAGGAACATCGGCTTTGTGTATCTTAGGTAGGCCATATAGTATTCCAGGTTTGGAGCCTGTGGGACAGAGTTTTTTGTAAAGTTCATCCGAGATAACGTTCTCTTTCTTCAATCTTCTCAGAAAATTTCTAAGTTTGGTTTCCCGACTTACTGTGGCTTTTAGCGGGTCCGATGTAAGGGTCTTGAACTTGGTGGTGTCGCTGAGGATGGCATTTATCTTCTGATTGTAGTCACAGCGGTTCAGGATAACAACACCGTTCCCTTTATCTGGCTTAATTATTATTATGTTCTTGTCGTCCTTGAGTCTTTTAAGAGTCTTGTAGTCATCGCTCGTTAATAGAAAGTTTGGTGGTGAGAAGTTCCTGTAGCCAGATAAGGCGATGTTCTTCAGTTTTGTCTTGAAAAACTCCTCGCTAGTGCTGTTTGAGAAGGTTTCACACCTCAGTTGTCGTCGAAGAAGTTCGAACGGAACCAGAAAATCGCAATAGTCAAGTTTAGAGCGGGGAGTAGTGAAATTCAGACCTCTAGATAGAATGTTCTTTTCGTTCTGAGTGAGGACTCGATCAGAAAAATTGAAAATAAACAGCCAACATCAGGGTTGATGTTGGCTGTTGGAGAGTTGGAGCACATTCGGAGAAGTTTCTTTTCCTGAATTTTTTGGTGTTTCTCAATTCGTTTGGCGTTTTCTTTGTCTGAGGTAGACTTGAGGGGGACCAAATCGATAGTAGATATCAGAGAAGACAGATTTGAGTAAGCTGATGATGCTTGGTTCGATAGAGATTTTATTCGACAGCGTTTCTGTCTAATTTCTTCGTCGAGAAGTTTTCGTTGACAGCTGCGGTATGCATGAGAATTCCTCAGCTTTCGATTAGACAGCTTGAACCACAGAAACTTCGGGATTAGGTTGCGATCCTTGCAGCTGAGTAGGAAGAGAAGATCGAGTTTGCACTTTCCAAGTTTCAAGTCCGAACGTTGAAAAGTTCGGAACGCCTTAAGCGATCCATTATTATAGCGATTCGACAAAATAGTTACCAGCGATTTACAGGGCGGAAAGCGAAGTCGTAATATAAAAATAAGAGCTCAAAATTCTCACAGAAAGAGACATTGGTTAAAAATATATTTTACTGACGTTTCGTCGCTAGACGCGCGACATCTTCAGAGTAGAAATGAATGATGAGAGTTAACATATTAAATTATATTTACATAGTATAGGATGACACAAAGCCAATGAGAAAAGAAGAAGGTGTGAGAACAGGAAATAGCGATGAGAAAGAGGAAAAAGTGATGAGAAAGAGGAAAAAGCGATGAGAAAGAGGAAAAAGCGATGAGAAAGAGGAAAAAGCGATGAGAAAGAGGAAAAAGCGATGAGAAAGAGGAAAAAGCGATGAGAAAGAGGAAAAAGCGATGAGAAAGAGGAAAAAGCGATGAGAAAGAGGAAAAAGCGATGAGAACAGGAAATAGCGATGAGAAAAGACTTGACTATTGCGATTTTCTGGTTCCGTTCGAACTTCTTCGACGACAACTGAGGTGTGAAACCTTCTCAAACAGCACTAGCGAGGAGTTTTTCAAGACAAAACTGAAGAACATCGCCTTATCTGGCTACAGGAACTTCTCACCACCAAACTTTCTATTAACGAGCGATGACTACAAGACTCTTAAAAGACTCAAGGACGACAAGAACATAATAATAATTAAGCCAGATAAAGGGAACGGTGTTGTTATCCTGAACCGCTGTGACTACAATCAGAAGATAAATGCCATCCTCAGCGACACCACCAAGTTCAAGACCCTTACATCGGACCCGCTAAAAGCCACAGTAAGTCGGGAAACCAAACTTAGAAATTTTCTGAGAAGATTGAAGAAAGAGAACGTTATCTCGGATGAACTTTACAAAAAACTCTGTCCCACAGGCTCCAAACCTGGAATACTATATGGCCTACCTAAGATACACAAAGCCGATGTTCCTTTAAGACCTATTCTCTCTGCCATAGGCACCCACTCGTATAATCTATCTAAGTATCTCGTTTCTCTCCTGCGCCCTTTCTCCTCTAATGACTTTACGATCACTGACACCTTCTCCTTTCTTAATGATTTACGTACTTTGAATCTTAATACTGATAATGTTTTCATGGCAAGTTTTGACATCTCCTCCTTATTTACCAACGTTCCACTCGATGAAACCATTGAAATCATCATTCAGAAACTTTTTCACAAATCGACACACTATTTAGGTTATTCGCATGTTCAGTTCCGTAGTCTCTTATGTTTTGCAGTTAAAAAATTGTCATTTTCTATTCAATGCTTGTCTATACGAACAGATCGATGGCGTTGCCATGGGCTCGCCTCTTGGTCCTCTGTTCGCCAATATTTTTCTGTCGCATCACGAGAAAAACTGGCTGGATAACTGTCCCAGCTCTTTTAAGCCCCTTTATTTTCGTAGATATGTTGACGACTGTTTTATTATTTTTCGATCTCAAGAGCATGTCCAACCTTTCTTAGATTATCTTAACCGCAAACACAAAAATATTAGTTTTAGTTGTGAATTAGAAACCAAGGGATCATTTCCTTTCCTTGATGACTCCATTGAACGGAGTAATGGCTTCTCAACGTCGGTTTACCGCAAACCCACTTTTACCGGTCTCTTCACTAATTTTGATAGCTTCATCCCCCTTTCATTTAAACGCAATCTTATTTATTGTTTACTAGATAGGTATTTTAAGATATGCTCGTCCAATCAGGTTTTTCATTTGGAAGTATTGAAACTTAAAAATCTTTTACTTAGCAACGGTTACCCCTCAGCATTGTTTGAACATTGCCTTAGCGTTTTTCTGGATAAAACCTTTTCCGTTCCTGTCTCTTCACCTTTAGATAACATTAATAAACGAGTCATTTACTTTTGTCTTCCTTTTACTGGTACACACTCACTACGGATCCGTACACAGTTAGTCAAACTTCTATCTCCTTGTTTTCCTGACATCGACCTTCGCATTGTCTTTAAGCCAGGCAAGCGTCTGTCAGATTTTTTTCAATTCAAAGATGTCATCCCCAAGTTGATGAGATCGCATGTAGTTTATAAATATCGCGAATCTCTGAACACTTGGGGATTTCACCTTTGAGTGGAAAGAAACTGACATGTTCTTCTCTTTCTGCCATCCAAGCTCACACCAGAACAACTTGCCACCCCATTTCCTTTGACGACTTTTCCATCATGTCCTATTGCAATACCGCTTCGGAATTATTAATTAGGGAAAGCCTTCTCATTTCTAAATATAAACCCGAACTCAATGAAACCATCCGCTCTGTTCCCCTTGTCTTATTTTGATTTATACCTCTTTTCTCATCGCTATTTCCTGTTCTCACACCTTCTTCTTTTCTCATTGGCTTTGTGTCATCCTATACTATGTAAATATAATTTAATATGCTAACTCTCATCATTCATTTCTACTCTGAAGATGTCGCGCGTCTAGCGACGAAACGTCAGTAAAATATATTTTTAACCAATGTCTCTTTCTGTGAGAATTTTGAGCTGGGCTTTTATTTTTATATTACGACTTCGCTTTCCGCCCGGTAAATCGCTGGTAACTATCATGTATTTTGTTTTTGTGATGTTCAGATTTAGATTGTTAGTCTTTAACCATGTATATACTTCGCATATATCATGGTCCATTTGCCGTTCAAGTATATTTGCATTGTCAATAGCTGCTGTAAGACAAGTGTCATCCGCATACATTCGTACTTTAGAGAAAAGGTCACAATTGGGTAAGTCATTTATGTAAACTACGCATAGTAAAAGTCCAAGAATAGAACCTTGTGGAATCCCGCATCTAATAGTACAGCCACCCGCCAAGATACCGTTTACAAATGTCTTTTGCTTACGTTCTTTTAAGTAGGAAGTGAACCACTTTAGACTTGATTTACAGACACCATATAATGCTAATTTCTTTAACATAATTTGATGATCCATGGTGTCAAAAGCTTTTTTTAGGTCCAAAAACATAACCCCATTTAAAAGGAATTTATCTATGTTTAAATACCACTCATTTGTGGAATCTAATAGTGTAGTCAAGGTGTGCTTTTGATCACAAATTGTGCTCTGTTAGGTAACTGTAAAACTGACAGAACTGTAAAATGGATAGACGAACAAACTTACGACTGATTGGACTTGAAAAGGATGTGCCAATTCAAAACAAACGAATGTAAACACTGAAAGTCTTCGGAGGTAAATTCAAAACAAGCACGAAACGACAAGCGCTAGCCTGACGTAATCTAGCAAGAATGCTGACCAAAATAAAACGGTCAAGAGGACGTTAGAACCATCATTAATATAATTGTTATTATCACTATCATTATGATTATTATTACCATTATAATTTTCATTATCACTACCTCTATCTCACTCATTATCATTATTATTGTTACTACTGGTGTTATTATTAGAGTTTATATTAACAGTACTGTTACAATAATTACTTATTACTAGTACCCTTGCAATAATTTCTATAAAACTATAATTATCATTATCGTCATCATGATTGTCCTGATTATCCTTTCCCTAAAATGTAATTATTATAGTAGTTGTAATATATTTCTCCCACGCTTCTTCAATGCTACTGCTCTTCCTGCAATGCAGTACGTTGCTAAAAGGGCCAATTACACAAGAGAAGATAAACCTTGCTAGCGATGATAATTTAGTGGTCACCATTCCATCGGATTTACCCTTGTCCGACACTGAGAGATCTGTTCTTGCAAAAGGTCTCAAATTTGTTCCCAACTCCGGACCCATTGATTTATTTTCTCTGTTAAAGAGGATACGTAAAGGTTTTTTTCACCGGTTACGCTTAAAAGCGTTCTTTCACAAACAATCTCTATCCGGCGATAAAGATATTTATGAAAAACTCAATCCCAAAAAAATCATCTTGGTCAGCACCAGAAGGCCAGCTTTCGTCACTTGATCTGTTTGTTTGCAAATTCCGTCAAGATATTAACCAGCTACGTCTTTCACATCCCAGCAAATCCAACAATCTCACCAAAGATAAACTTCTAGGTCTAAGATCATTGCGTTGTTGGGAGGACATTGTCATCAAACTTGCTGACAAAGGTGTCGCTGTCGTTGTCTGATGAGCGGACTTGTACAAACAAGAACGTCTTCGTCAACCCGGCGATACCACTTATTACTCCAGGGTAGGTTCGGACCCTATTTTATCTCACCAAAAAATTGTAAAAGCTACCATTAATAATTTCATTCAAGCCGGAGACTTGCTCGCTTCCGCCACTAACCTGATACCCCACACCTTATTCATAATGAGTCAGGGTCACTAAAGCGCGCTGTGATTTGTTTTCTTGGTGGTCACGCGTTATGTAAATATTTTCAACATGGCTTCCTCCGAAAGTGAATGTGTGGAAGTTCTTTGTCGTCTTTTGGAGATTATTCAAACGAATGAAGATCCTAGTTCTTTTGAGAACTCTTGCCCGGGTCTTCGGACATTTAATAGTCCTGAAAGCACTGACCAAAGTTCACTTACCGTAACGAATACAACGAAACGAATTGGAGATGCCGGTGTCTATACTTGCTGTGTTCCTAGATGATTTAACAACAACAAACGGAATCCCGAGCTATCTTTTTACAACTTTCCCAATGGGAAAATTGAGACGCAGTGCGATTAATTTGATTCCAAGGAACGCTTTTTGCCCGACAAAACGCCACTGAGTAGGTTCTGTGCGTTTTCCCGAGGGTCGTGAAACCTATATGAACCAATTACCAACGATTGTTCCCAAGGCTACTAGGCCTACTCCAACGAATCATCGACCAACTGTTAAAGCACAAAACCGAACTCCTGTATTGCCAAGTGCCAAACCAATGAATTATTCCAATTATAAACATAACACTGCTAAAGGTTTGATTGGCATTAGCCCATCAAGTGCTGTAACTTTTGTTTCAGATCTCTATGTTGGGAGATCAAGTTACAAACAAATCACAAACGACTGTGGCATATTTAATTTCTTGGAGCGTGCTGACTCAGTAATGGCAGACAAGCGATTTGACGTTGAGACTGACTTACCAGTAGGTGAATCATTGAACGTCCCACCTTTTCTTTGTGGTAAACAGCAGCTGTCCATATAAGAAGAAACCGAAACAAGAAGGATTACATCAGTGAGAATCCATGTCGAACAGGCTATTGCCATGATAAAAAACTATAGAATCCCGAGTATAGTTTTTCCTATTAATATGGCAGCTGATTTGAACAAAATAATGGTATTGTCTTGCCGTCTTTCAATTTTTTTTGCCAGCACTAATTGTGGAAAAATATAAATAAACGTATATGTTATATTTCCAGTTTCTATTCTGTCTGTTAACAAAATAACAATGCCATGATGGGCCAATTTAGCTGAAATTGTAGTAATAGATTTTAATTGCACAATTAATGAAATAGAATGCAACTATGCCCTTATGAAAGTTCCTCATGTTGATGTTCCAAAATCACATGTGATTAAAAATACTGCAGCTTTTCCTGAAAGGTTTTACTGGTTACAAAGTAATTAAATTTCCAGTTGCATTCCGCTTTCCCATCAGTATCATGGGTTTTGCAAGATTTAAAATACTGTTTGACCAAATAGACGCTCCCTGAATTTGCTTGAGTGCATATAAAACAATAGTTCGTGACAAAGACTGACAATGAAGAAAACATTAACTAATAATAGCTTTATTGTCAGCCTCAAATTCAAACTTTTCTTTTGCATGAAGTCAAGGAAATTTGGAAAGTGTCTGTTTTACTTCACCTATAAGAACATGCTGTACTGGTGGTAATACAGTAAAGTGACAAATTTCTTTAACTTATGATGCAGCAATGTTGAATTGCAATTTGAAGAAATATGTCACCTCATTTTAACCGAACAAAAACTGAATGACAGAAACCATAAATTTCAAACTGTTAATTATTGATTAAGGGAAGAATACATGAAATATAAAATGAAGTTAGTTCTGGAAGCATCTTGTGCTCCCACAAAGAAATATCCCTGCGAATTTTTTGGACATGTATATCTAAATTAGTGCAAACCACAAAGTCAATCCAGTCTAAACCTAAAATATTCGTTACACCTTGGCACTGGTAGTAATAAGTATGATTTTCCTTTAGCTTTAAGTCATCATCAGTTTGCCTCAAAAAAAGTCTTTGCTTCTCTCCACAACTTCTTGAATGATTTCATTCTTTGTCAAACAATAAATTTTCAAATTTGATAGCCTTTCCAGGGTCTTGGACCTTCCTGAAGGCACACTCCACTTCTGAGGAAGATGAGTGCATGTAAGTTCCGCAGGAATTTGTTTCAAATTCAGATTGGTATAATCCAGCACAGTGCAAAACAGAGCAACTACATGTTTGCAGCAACCTACTGGACCTACCTTACACAAACAATTAGCACATTCCATCTCCCCTTCCAGTTGATTTAGATGAGCGTAAACTACATAGCTTACACTTTTCATAGAGGCACTAACACGAGCCTTCACCAGAAATAATTATTTTTCGTTCGACATCTGTCATTTTTGACATACGCTTCCTTCCACAAGCCATAACCTTTTTTCGTATTTCGGTAGGTTCTTGGCACTTTACTATTGGGCATCGTAAGGCTGTTTTTTACCATTTTGTTTACCAACTTCAAATGCGTGAAGAAACGTAGTTTTCCCAGGGATTTTGTCTAACCTTGACTGCTTGCAATTAGTAAATCCTCTTCAGACAACTGGGGCGCTTCAACGGTTGACTATATTGATTCAACAACATCACTTTTGGCTGGGATTTTCGATACTGTAAGTCAGCTTTGGCCAGTATTTTTGGGTCTGTTAAACGTCCGAAGACCCGTGCAAGAGTTCTCAAAAGAACTAGGATCTTCATTCGTTTAAATAATCTCCCAAAAACGGCAAAGTACTTCAACGCATTCACCTTGGAAGGGAGCCATGTTGAAAGTATTTACATAACGCGTGACTACTAAGACCACCATTCAGCGCGCGCTGTAGTGACCCTGACGTCATTATGCATTGTTGCCCTACTGAGCTTATTTCGAGCCTTTTAGACAATGTCATGTCTCCTTTGGTTAAGAAGTTACCTTCTTATATCAAAGATACTAATCATGCGTTACAGATTTTCGATCGAATTCGTTTCACTGGACAACATAAATTTATCTTCACCATGAATGTTCAGTCTTTATACACTGTCATCATTCATCATGATGGGTTTGAAGCTCTGACGCGTTTTAGAACCTCTCTCTGCTACATAACTTTGCTTAGCAGAGCTAGTGCTTACCCTCAATAACCTTTCGTTTGATGGTAAACATTACCAGCAGATGAGCGGTGAAGCTATGGACATCAAGATAGGTCTTAGTTATGCTAACTTATTTGTCGGTTATGTTGAAAAACGTATCTCCCAGCAATACACAGGTCCCATCCCAGATTTCTTTGATAGATTCATTGATTACTGTTTAGGTACAGCATCGTGCTCTCACGTTGACCTAGAGCACTTCATGAACTTTGTCAATAATTTCCATCCAGCTCTTAAGTTAACATTATCTTTTGTTTTCTTCTTCCCACCCCAAGCATACTAAGAAATTCATCCCTTATTCTCAATTCCTGCGTCTTCGCCGCCTTTGCAGCCGTGATTGGGATTTTAAGACCAAGTCCTTGAAAATGAGATCCTTTTCTGCTCAACGTGCTTATCCTTCCAATTTATTAGACACAGCTAACCAAAAACCATTTAATGTTTCTCGTTCGGACATTCTAAAACCACCTTCGGAGCAACTTTCTACAGAAAAGATTCCCTTAGTCCTGACAATTTCATCCCTTCAACTACAAAATTAGGGGTATCACCATTCAGAATTTCGATGTCTTGAAAAGTGATCCTGAGACATCGGCTGTTTTCACCGACAATCCATTGATCTCGTTTCGGCATAATAAAAACATTCGGGATTCCTTAGTACACAGTGCTATGAAACCAAATTCATCATTACCAGCCGCCACTTTCTCTTGTTCTCGAGCCCGCTGTTACACATGTCCTTTTGTCAGTCAAAACACACCCATTTGTGGACCCAGTTGTAATTTAATTGTCCGGCATAATTTCACATGAAATGATCGGAAACGTCCGAGTAGTGCCGAAACGTAAAGTGTAGTTTTCTAATGTTTCGAGCTTAGGGCCTTCGCTCGAAGCGTTAGAAAACTACTCCTCACATTTCGGCACTACTCAGACCTTTCCAATCATTTCACTAAGATTTCAACAGTGCCTACGCAGCACTCTCTTTGATTTCATAATTTCACATGCACCTTCTCCAACATAATTTATTGCATATCATGCAATAAATGTTCCAAACTTTATATCGGAGAAACTGGCCGACGTCTCTCAGACAGGTTTGACGAGCATCTTCGTTCCGTAAGGAATAACGATGTTGATAAGCCTGTCGCCCGGCATTTCAACAGCGCAAACCATTGTATTTTGGATATGGAAGTCTGTGCCATCTCATCCATCTCGGGTTGCAATGATAGCCGCAAGAGACAAGAAAGACGTCTCCTTTTCAAGGTTGTAACCACTCATCCCAATGGGCTCAACGAATGTTTTTCTTTTATTTAATGACCTCATAAGTTATTCCTGGGGCCTCTGGTGGTTTCTCCCCATGACGGTTACTGATCACCGTTAAAAATAGCAAGTGACTTCATTGTCGTTGCTAGGTCGTTGATTTGTATGTTTTCATTTCTCACATTTCATTTGTTAATTTTTGTTGCATGACTTGCTTTAGTATAAAACCTAGTATAAAATAAAACATATTCCGAAGAATAAAGTCATCTTGAGAACTCAAGATATGAGTCAATGCAAGATAAAACTATAGTTGGAACTGTGATATTTCGACTTTATTCCAAAGTCATCTTCAGACAGAATGATAATTACAATAAAATGCCAGTGTCTATATACAGGTGTGATGACATCATCGAGACGGAATTAGAAAACACTACCGATAATCCCTAATTTACATGCTGAGATGTTGAGATGCTAATGCTAATTAGAAGTTCTCACCACCATTAATAAAGCGGTTGGGCGTGAATAGAACTAATGGGCTAACTGATAACAAATGGCCATAATATCTAATTAAAAAGGTTGAGTTCTTTGCTAGCTTTGAGCCCAGAATTAAGCTCAGGTTTATTGAACTTAATGTGGAGTGCTTCAATTATTAGAAGTTTATTGGTGTTAGTAGACTTACTCGTATAAAGAATTTTATAGTTATTAAAGATTAAATTTTTAATGGAGGTAGATGTGTTAGAAGAAAAGGGAAGGTCATTTAGTCGGTCGTACTGATCATATAAGTCATTAATGAAGTGAGCGTGTTCACATTCGAGAAAATGTTGGGCAACTGCACTGGTGTTATGTTGAGTAGAATGTTCGGAAAGGCGTTTGTGAAGACAACGGTCGGTTTTACCTATATATGTTTTGTTGCAGCCAGGACAAGTAATTTGGTAGACGACATTATTGCGAGACATTTCCGGAATCTTATCTTTGTTAGAAATAAAATAGGAGACTTTTTTCGTGTCATAAATAACGATAAATTTAACGGGTTGATTAAGATGACGCCGAATTTTCGAAATGCATGATTTAACTAGATTTTCACTTTGTTTACCAAGGAAAGGAATACGTATCCAAATTTTGGGTAAATTGTCATCATCGCAAGACCTATTCATTTTAATTGTAGTAGCGTTGTATTTGCGTTTTAGTTTATTAATTAGAAAATATTTTACGCTGTTGGGATAACCATTCCACGACATACAAGATTTTATAAAACTGATTTGGTTGTTAAAAAGCTTTCTTGAGCTACAAATTTTAAGAGCGCGGTTAAAAAGAGACTTTATCCATGCAGTTTTGCGTGAAAAAGGTTCAAAACTTGTAAAGTGCGTATATTGACCAGTGTGAGTATCTTTATGATAAACGTCAGTACCATCAGCCGAAATTTTAATGTCTAAAAAGTGGATATTACCATCGGGAAAAGTATCAACTGTAAATTTTAGGTTTTTATCAAATTTGTTAAATTTCGTTAACACCGAAGAGATGTTGGAAGGTTTAATCAAAAGCAGAGTATCGTCAACATATCGTTTATAAAATTTTATGATACCGCTATTAATGAGATCTGAAACTATAATCCGCTCAAATTCAGTTAGTATGATGTTAGCCAAGACAGGTCCTAGTGACGATCCCATAGATACACCGTCAATTTGTTCATATAACTGGTTGTTAAAAGAAAAGGTAGTTTTGCTGCAGCAATCCAAAATCAGCTTTTTCAAAGTGCGTTTTGTTAAAGTGGTACTTAATAAATTTTCATTATAAATTCGGTCTAAGATAATATTAACTGTGCGAGATAGTGGAACATTAGTAAATAGTGATTCAACATCAAAAGAAACAAATTGGTATCCTTCTAGTAATAGTTGTTTCGGAATGTTTTGGATGTGTGTAACAGCGTTGAAAGAGTCTGAAAGTGTAAACTCATTTACGGTTAGCGGGTTTAATAGTGAAGAAAGAAATTTTCCGACATTGTAATGTGGAGTATTAATCGTGTCAATAATTGGCCGAAATTTTGGAAGGGAAGAAAATGTTTTGTGTGTTTTAGGTAAACCATGTGCTCGACCAAAATGTGCTGCCTTAGGACGTAGGAAACTGTAATCACTGTCAGTAATTTCGCCTCGTTTGTGTAAAGTTAGTAGGTATTTTTGTAAAGAAGAAAGTCTAGTGGGTGTACTAACTGAATTTGAGCGGATTATAGTTTCAGATCTCATTAATAGCGGTATCATAAAATTTTATAAACGATATGTTGACGATACTCTGCTTTTGATTAAACCTTCCAACATCTCTTCGGTGTTAACGAAATTTAACAAATTTGATAAAAACCTAAAATTTACAGTTGATACTTTTCCCGATGGTAATATCCACTTTTTAGACATTAAAATTTCGGCTGATGGTACTGACGTTTATCATAAAGATACTCACACTGGTCAATATACGCACTTTACAAGTTTTGAACCTTTTTCACGCAAAACTGCATGGATAAAGTCTCTTTTTAACCGCGCTCTTAAAATTTGTAGCTCAAGAAAGCTTTTTAACAACCAAATCAGTTTTATAAAATCTTGTATGTCGTGGAATGGTTATCCCAACAGCGTAAAATATTTTCTAATTAATAAACTAAAACGCAAATACAACGCTACTACAATTAAAATGAATAGGTCTTGCGATGATGACAATTTACCCAAAATTTGGATACGTATTTCTTTCCTTGGTAAACAAAGTGAAAATCTAGTTAAATCATGCATTTCGAAAATTCGGCGTCATCTTAATCAACCCGTTAAATTTATCGTTATTTATGACACGAAAAAAGTCTCCTATTTTATTTCTAACAAAGATAAGATTCCGGAAATGTCTCGCAATAATGTCGTCTACCAAATTACTTGTCCTGGCTGCAACAAAACATATATAGGTAAAACCGACCGTTGTCTTCACAAACGCCTTTCCGAACATTCTACTCAACATAACACCAGTGCAGTTGCCCAACATTTTCTCGAATGTGAACACGCTCACTTCATTAATGACTTATATGATCAGTACGACCGACTAAATGACCTTCCCTTTTCTTCTAACACATCTACCTCCATTAAAAATTTAATCTTTAATAACTATAAAATTCTTTATACGAGTAAGTCTACTAACACCAATAAACTTCTAATAATTGAAGCACTCCACATTAAGTTCAATAAACCTGAGCTTAATTCTGGGCTCAAAGCTAGCAAAGAACTCAACCTTTTTAATTAGATATTATGGCCATTTGTTATCAGTTAGCCCATTAGTTCTATTCACGCCCAACCGCTTTATTAATGGTGGTGAGAACTTCTAATTAGCATTAGCATCTCAACATCTCAGCATGTAAATTAGGGATTATCGGTAGTGTTTTCTAATTCCGTCTCGATGATGTCATCACACCTGTATATAGACACTGGCATTTTATTGTAATTATCATTCTGTCTGAAGATGACTTTGGAATAAAGTCGAAATATCACAGTTCCAACTATAGTTTTATCTTGCATTGACTCATATCTTGAGTTCTCAAGATGACTTTATTCTTCGGAATATGTTTTATTTTATACTTTTTGAAGTTGTCGGCTGGTCATGGTTTTTGGTCGAATCTCCGATAAAACCTAGTCTAATCGCCTTTCCTCTTTTAGAACTGGTTTTACTCTCTGACGAAGGCCTGTAGCTGGAAAATTAGAATTATTTATCATAAATTCGCCAGTCTACCACCCTGTTAACTTTTTGTGCTTTCCATTATAACCTACTTCCTGCAGTATGTCCAAAGGATATTTTTTGAGACGTAGCATGTTGACAATGCTAGTGACCCGTTAATTAGGAACGACCGAAATCTATTTCCTGAAGCTTAGAGACATTAAATTAATTCACCTGAGAATAAGACTACCAGTACTATAAATACGAGGACTACTGTCGACCATTCTAACTCCTGATGAAGACATTGAAACTTTGTTTCTAAACTTTTGACCTTCCCTTGGACTTGTCTGCCAGTCAAACTTCAGCAATCGAGAAATCAGTTTTAGTTTTATTTTATATTTTGGAACAGATTCATTTTCGATAAACTCAATATTTTAAAAAAAATATTTCAAGTCATACTGTCTTGTTTCGAGGAGATACCTACTTTCAGTGGTGACCACATATTGATTGATTATAATTGACAATTCCTTCAGAAGATATTCATGTTCAGCTAACTCATGTAATTATTTACACTGTTTTGAGTTTCGGGGAGATATCCAGTTTGAGTGATGTCCCATACAGAATTTTACCGTCTTGTGACTTGGAAAGATACCTACTTTGTGAGCTAATTTCAGAATCATCCTCAGAGATATACGTGAAGAGAAATTTTTTCATGATA
The DNA here is from genome assembly GCA_030142905.1 of Heliopora coerulea. NCBI lineage: Eukaryota > Metazoa > Cnidaria > Anthozoa > Scleralcyonacea > Helioporidae > Heliopora > Heliopora coerulea. The sequence continues at coordinate 41,184 of JASJOG010000361.1, read as the reverse complement.
ATCTGACATTGCTGTAGTCGACTAAGTAGTCACGAGAATATCGTGTGCACTTCAATTGGATAAAACTCTCCCTATGGACTCGATAGCTCAACAGGTAGAGCGGTGGACCAGTATCCCGAAGGTGCCGATTTGAACGTCGGAGTTCAAATCCCGCTCGAGTCAACATTTTTCAGTTTACTTCAGCAGTGTCCGATTATCACGAAAAATTTTCTCTTCCATATATTTTAGATATTTTAGTTTCGGGGAGATACCAACTTTATGTAGTGACTCCATTTCATTCTATACTATTATATTTCGGGAGAGATATCCATTCTACATGGTCATCCCAGACATAATTTTAGTTTTCTGGGAAAGATCCACACTAAGTAGTGACCCTGTTTAAAGTAGCAGGTAACTATTTATTAAGTCGTAGTTTATTTAAAATTTGATCATTTATGTGAACTTATGCCTTAGTTGATATTATCCGGAATTTCTTTTCAACCCTATAATTTGTTCTCTTGTTTCTGTTAGTTTTACAGTCATCATTATGCTAATACTCCATTTTGTAATTTCCTTTTATTTCATGCTCTTGACTATTTCAGTCTATCACACATCTCAAATTTTAAGTTGCATTCTCTTTAAAATACAGTGTCAAAAAAAGCATTTACACAAAATTGTAGTTTTTGACTCAACCAAATTCCAATTGTCACCTTTCCATTTTAACTTTTAATACTTTCCTAATAAACCAAATTTACCAAGATCAAAAATGTGCTAAGAAATTAAAAGGAATTCATTGATGGGGGAAAATTCTAAACCTAATCATTACAATATTTCATAGACCCAAACATTTTATCTGACTTGTTTAAGAATTACCACCTTGATTAAGACAAGGTCAACTACCAGTAAGAGAACCTTCGACAAGAATTTCTTGTAATAACTATTCATCGATTGAGTTTTCCCTAAACTTAGATATATGATACCATTTTGTAATACAATAAAGTTCCCATTCCTCATGATTGTGTGTTTTTATCAACTAAAGCCATGCAAATCACAATTATTAACACTTGTTCACTGCTTATTCAAAACCTCCCTGATTTGAATTAATATTGTACTGGTGGCCCAACAATAGTTCATGTGTCTCTTATCACAATTATTCGGCTTCGATTCCAGATCGGTGCAGATTTCTGATTGAAAGTTACCTCAGAGACATGTGAGAAAAAAATGTCCAGTTTGACTCTACCCTGATAGCAGGTTTTCTCTGGATATTATGATTAGCTGTTGGCCATGCAGCAACACTGAACTGAAAAATGACTCATATTCGATATCTTGGGGGTATAGCTTAACGAGTTGATAGGTTTATCCGGTATGAACAAAGTCACTTGAATATAGAAACCTGATTTGTTATTCTCTTTCACTACCACGTCACCATCAGTATTGAAGTCTATCAAATACAACTCAAATGTTGCACCGTTACCTAAACCGTCCGATGTAATATGCCATATTTGAATTTTAATACTTATTTTTTGTTATTTTTTAGAATCTTATAAGATTCTTATATTGCGTGATACTCGTTGATAAAAGACTTTCTGAACCTTCCATCTTCCATAATTTGTTTAATAATAATAAATAATAAAAATAACATCATGTGATACCAAGACCACATCCTAGAAATCAAAAATACTAATTATAATTTCCAAGAGTCATTAATAAAAATTAAATGTGTCTTGAGGAAGAAATCTTCCATTGACTTCGTATTCGGTTTCCGCTACCATTTGCAACCTCTCAGACCAAATCTTCAGTAATACAACGATATGAACATCCTGAAATGTACCTTTCCCACAATAAGGAAACTTTCACACAATCAAAGTTGTGAGAGATCAATAACTCCATGTCCAGGCACTTACCAAGGAAACGTCTACTCTCCACGGATTACAGTAAATGTTTACGGAATCTCCTCGCCTGTGGCGCTTCACGTGATGGGAGGTTTCTGATTTTCACGGGTGTTCGACTGCATACAGGCTGCACGTGCGTACGGTAGGTTTAACATTTGGTGGTAAACACTCAACCTAGCATATACTGCCGGTTACCCTGAACGCAAAGGAGGAGATTAAGGGCCGTAGTAAGCGTACACAAATTATGTCATCAAATTTCCGAATCATGCATATATAACCGAATTTCGACATTTCATGAACGCTTCCAATAATGTATTGACAGAAAAATGACTCAACCATCTACGATATAAAAACTTGAAATAAACGAAAGCAGGAACGCTATTAAACTCTATTTTAATCGCACCGTGTTATTTCACCGTGAATTAAAACAGTTTACTGATACAAAAAATGCCAACTTATTAATTTCAAGGTTCAAAAGGATTGTTTAAAAAGTTATTTGTCTGGCACTTTCCTTCGCCCACTTCTCGACCAAGCAGGTCTCCTCAATTCCATGTGCAAGGTCTTTTTTGTTCTCTAACAAAATCTGATAGAACAATCCACTATCACTCGTGCTAAACAATGCAGTTTTTACAGTTTTAAGCTTACTAAAATACTTCCGTTTTGCGCGACAGTTACAGGAGCGGTCAGGGCAAGTCTGTATACACGATTTGACAAAGAGAAAATGCGTCGCTTCTTCACAACCTCTGATTCAGCATCAGCGAAGTACTTTGTCTCACACTGTTTTTGTCACAACTTTTACAAAGACCTCAAATTTAGTGCCTTTGCAAGGAGAGGTGAAGAACATCTTTAACATAGTTTTCTTTTCGGTTGGCGTTCAAAGGAAGCCGAAGGACTGAGGAAAACGCTTTTTTCTTTATTGAGGAGGTCATTCACATTTTTTCTTAATTGGACTTTAAAATTAATGAAAAGGAGTTTTTTGTATCAGTAAACAGTTTCAATTCACGATAAATTAACACAATGCGATTAAAAAAAAAACATTAACGTTCCTGCTTTCGCTTATCTTATGTGTAAATCATAAATAACTTAATAATTTTACTATTAATATATTATTGGAGACGTGATGAAATGTGGAAATTGGATAACGTATGTGATTTGGGAATTTGAATATTTAAATCTCCTTCCATAGTGTTCACGGAAACCGACAGTATATGCTGCATTGAGTGTACTGTATGAAGGTTACTTCACACGGCGACTGCAAAGCGGCGCATGATTTAGATATTCATCCCGCGAGTGGAGGTTTTCGCCGAGTGCAAGGCTTAATTTACAGTATGAATCAATTGTTGCGCATGCCTGACTGAATGATAAGACAAAACGTTTTAACGGCGTAATTCCGAGCATATTCATTGGCACCATCCAATAAAAAATGTTACATAGCCTGCATGGAGTGCGTCAAATAACTTAACAACTATAGAACAAGCAGAATAAGTATGTTCGTTCACAGTATCATACAGTATCATAAAACTTTTAAGGGCTAAATTGATGTTACCTTCTAGTTTTGGTACTAACTCATCACCAATTGCCGCTACCTCTTTAGCTTCAACTAAGAACTTTTCTGGACTGGCCATTATGAAACTCTCAAAGTTTCGTTTCAAGTTAGTCAAATAGGTGATAAGAGAGCTTATCTAACATTCACGTTGTATCTAGTGAGCTACAGGTTGCTAAATTCAAACAGTCGTTTCGAAATTCTTTCTAAGTTATATTTCCAAGCGTTTCCGAATAGCTACTTATAGATTCAGATGCTTGATCGAGAAAAAACTGAATGCTCAGCGTCGACATGTTTTTTGAAACTTTAAAGCACCTGGCGTGACATGATCATTAGTCGCTATCTTGACTTTTTGCTGAATGGAAAGTATCGTTTCGATTATCCTTTGACATTATGGCTGAAAGATCTGTCTTAGGACCAAAGTTTGCGTTCACGCTTCGTTCCTTCGTTTCCTGCTCACTATCGCAAGGTGCGTTTGAGCTTAGTTTCATTGTCTCCGGATCTCTAGAGCTTTTTCCCCACCTATCTATCGTCATCGCTCAAAGCAGTAGACGATGAAGATGCAAAGGCTTATGATAAAGTTTTAAACAAAATTGTGACTAATTCTAACAGAAAAAGAAATAATAAATGCAAAAGAATTTCGACAACTTCTTCCACCACACTAACCTCAAAGCGATCGTTCGGTGCTCCTGCCACCATATAGCCAATGTGCCTATGAACTTTCAAGTGATCAGAATGACAAAATTGTTTGTGTTTCTTTTAGTATAGTCTTGTCAGAGGAGGCATTCAACCTTGTAACGCTTTTGGTTTTTATGACATGTCTTTAAATTTTGCACGCAAATGAAAATAATGCTGTCCAAGTTTGTAGACTTTGCAATAATATATCTGAAATGCGAAAATTTAAATAAACTTATTTACATGAATTTCAGCATAACATCCACACAACAGACTTTATTATAATAAACATAACGGCGGGACCATTTCCTTCATGTTGTTCTCTAGAGTGATGAAATAACGTAAAGAAAGTCACAGAAAAACTTATTACGATTATTACTGAATCTTCGGAGTATTTAAGATGTCATTTTTGAAGATTGTATAAGAAACCATGCAGCTGACTGCCTCCATAAATGAGTCACGTGGCAACAGATCGTATCGAATTACTCTCATAAAGGACTAATATCAGATTGCTGCTGTCTTGAATAAATAAGACTTATAAGTGGTACCAGTACAAGTCAAAGGACATCTTATACCATTTTAATAATTAAGATCTTTGATCTGGCTTTTTGCCAAATTTCTAATCCTTGAACAGTCTAACGATTTTGTAGTTTTTATAAATTTATGATAGTTTGATATGGAAAAGTTCGTGATTTGCAAAAAGATGTTCTAATTTCAAAAATATTGTAATTTTTTTTTAATTTACCAATACCCGTTTTCTCTACGGCGTGGAGAGATTCATAACATTTACACTAAGTGCTTTTTAGCTAAATCAGAGCAAAAAAATTTAATCCAAGCCAGGAACAAAGGAATCCAGACATGGACAGGATCCAGAATTTGAGGTCACGGCAATTGAAATTTAGGTCACAGATTTTGGTACTCTAGTTAAACTAACCTTGCAAAAATTAACGTTACGATAAATTAACTCAGTTTTATACACACAGACTTTTCTTCTTCGTGGCTCGATCTCCACGAAAACCTCAGGCAAATACTTTCTCATAAAGGCCTCTCAATCGGTTAATAAGTAAGACACATACTTGTTTTATATTACGTTATCATTGTTATACTATATAATTATTATACATGCATTTACTGTTCTTGTATATATACGTACATACATACATACATGCATACATAAATACATAAAAGTAGCAATGATGTTAAACCTTCATACTGTTACTCTGAGTTTCACGCTTTACAGCGATCATCAGGCAACTACTGGAGTTACGCTTTGGTTCTTATTATTGTGTATCACGCGTGGGATAGCTGATCAGCGGGAGGTCGTACAATGGTTTATTGCAATCTTTGGGAGCTTAAGGTTTTTGACGTAAAATTTATTTTTCTGGTGACTATTCAAGATTCTTTCCGTTCTTTTGTTTAGCAAATATGCGTTTGTCGGGTTTCATTATCATGAGTTTTTCTTCAAGACAAAGGTTACATCGCTGTGCCCCGGCTGTGTATGGAGTTGCACGTTTCAAGATAAACCGTTTAACGTCAAGAGCATCATTTCAAAACACATCTTCAAAACACATCAAAGAAAATATCTGATTCCGAAGAAGACCAATGTAATTGTAGGAATAAAGTTGCATGCCCATAGAGAGGAATATAAATGGTAGAGGGAATCATCTACAAAGACGACGTGAAAACGACCGACAGAACAGACCCAAAACAATACATAGGAATGACCGCAAACAAGTTCGAGAAACGCTATAATAACTATGTGAAATCTTTACGGGACGAAAAATATGTTAACGAAATCAAACATTTGAAACACATTTGGGACTTAAATAGAAACGACAAATCGTACGCCATTAAATGGTCGATCTTGAAAAGCTCAACTCCATGCACAGCCGGAGCAAAGCTAAGCAACTTTTGCCTTGACGAAAAACTCATGATATTAAAAACGACAAATGAAACTTGCTAAACAAAAGAACAGAAATAATCTCGAAATGTCTCCACGAAAATAGATTTTAAGTCAAAAACCTCGAGCACCCGAAGAATGCAATAAACCATCGTAAGACCTCCCACCGATCAACCATCCTGCGCGTTATACACAATATAGGAAGAACCGAAGTGGAACATCAATAGTGGCTTGAATATCGCCGTAAAGCGTGAAACTCGGGGAAATTCCATCAAGCTTTAACATTATCATTACTTTTATCCCGCTCTACCGCTATAGCATTGAGCACTCTGTTGTCTATCATATAACACTTCAACGATTTGCTACATACACACATACATTAATGCATACAAACACACAAACATACACATGAATACACATACATACATACATACATACATACATACATACATACATACATACATACATAAATACATACATACATACATACATATTTCAAAAATTGTATGCCCTTCTCTTTTTTAGAATACTATTTCTTGGTTTACCTGAAAGATAAATTGTATGAAAGATAATCTGCAAAGAAAGATAAATTGTATGAAAGATAATCTGCAAAGCAAAGTATGTTGCTCCGCAAGAGACATGTTGAAATTATGAAATTTGCAGTGAATTAATTACAGCTGTTGCAAACTATTTATACCTTCTGCAAACCATTCATAGTTGTAGAATGAAGCTGAAAACTAAACCAGTTCTGCTACAAACAAAAGACACAGTTGCTGCAAACGAAACCAATCCTTTCGTGGTAAAGCATTCCACATACATGCGTATGATGTATTTTTTACTCAATTTGCGACCTAATATTGTTGTGAAAAAAATGTACGACACACTATCAGTGTCTTTAAGCACCCTCTTCAAGATGTACAACTTTGGCCGTGAAAAGAAAATCCAGAGTGGGCAGCTTTTGCTGCACTTGTGGAAAAGAGCAACCGCTACCGCTATCAATTACTTCTTCGTTAACAAGCAAGGAGTTCGAAGTCACGAAACCAATAGACACGAAGGCTATATCATTTAGTTATTTTAAATGACAAATAACATCTGTACGTTCTTTGTATTTTGCTGCCAAGTCAACAAGATTAAAACAGTGGAAGTAAGCGTGACCATCCCGGCATGGTTATAAATGTTTGACGGAGGGTTGCAGCCAAATTGAGGTCGTTTGCCACCCAATGTTCCTAATCAGTAATCCTCACGGCACTACATCCTCAATTGTCCTTAGTGGTGCTGTTAAAAAGTGGGATGATTTCGAGTGGCCCACAAAAGTCGATTGTATATTCTGTTATCTGAACGGTTCTGATTTCGTAACAGTTCCAGGAACAAGACTAGTGTACCTTTAACTTTTCACATGCCAAAACATTCTACATCCTCTGATCCTTACAGAATTGCCAGTCTCTTTCATAATTTGAATGACGGTTACTGTCACTTCGACGACATTTCCTTGGCCGTCATTTCCGTGCTTCTTTAGTCCGTAATCTTTGAACCTCCTCTTCGATGTTTAAAGACATATTTTTATACCATGGTAGTATCTATAAAACAATCTCGTCGTATTCATATCCCTTGTAATAATAATCTCGATGTGTTCTTTCACTTCGTGAGATCCGTCCGCCATGTTGAAATTTTGAATCGAGTCAAGTACAGAGGAATGATTTTTTTGTTGGTGGAGGTTAGGAGACTGGATTTATTTGCAACAGAAGCTTTGGGGTTTTTTTTAGCAGCAACTACTTCTTATACACGAACGTGAATTGTGCTTGTAGCTTTTCCCAGTAGTTTTTTCAGCAACTGTACAATAAGTGGCACGCAGCATCTGTAACGTAATTGCAGCAACCGTCTGATTTGCAATGTGCCTCTTATACGAGCCATCGTACGAAAGCATATTAAAAAATGCACACCACCTAATATACCCGCTTGCAGAACTCTACTGAATAACTAGTCAGCAATGTTAGCGATGCCTGAGCCCCAAAAGATAAAGTTTTCGACACTTGGGCTAATTGACAGCATGTAATGTACTTACTACTCTGAAATGAATATCAGGAAATTGAAATACGTATTGCGACCAATAGCGATCGGTATACCAAGAGGGATCTAATCCTTGGGGAAACCGAGTTTTTCTGTTTATTTTTTTCTTTCTTTATGCACCTAAAGTATTTTGTTTACTCTGCAGTGTTTGATTTTTTTCAAGTTTTTGTATAGTGAAAATGTTAAAATTAAAGTAATGAACTAAAGTGACTTATGGTCAAGTTAAGGTGTAAGCGAAGCTGGAAACCCGCTACTGGGACGGATAGGTTAGGGTCTCGGTTTGGTTTAGGTAACCCAGATAGTACGTCATTGAATTTAAAGTCAAGGAGAGAAAACAGGTGAAAGATTTTGTTGTTACTTGTTTATGCGACTTGATGGAGTCAGGGTGTGGAGGGTACAGCTAGGGAAACAGAAAACATTAGGATGGCAATGACCGTTTACAAAAGGGATGGCTGTGACGCCCCCAGGTAATAAACCCTGACAGGTCTAAAAAAGCCCAATCCAAAAAAGGTGAATAAATTGGGAGTTTCCCGTATGGTGGTGTTAGTTATCCTCCAAGAAATATACCTGGACGGAATTGAGAAGAAATGCCACAACGTCCTCCCAATATCAATGGCATAGCGATGCCTATAAATTTTAACTTCTTGGATTTCCAACCGATGGTTGTGCAGATGATTGTGCGCAGATTTTGTCTCCATATATCACTCCATCTAACAACAAACTGTACGATACATCCACATATTAACCAGTACGCTGCTGAAGGGTTTAGTAGAAGTCTAATTGATTTGGCTTCTGACCTAGATACTAAGAACGGAAGCACGGAAGGCACCTAGGCTTCACTCAGGGACGACCACTTTAGTCTTGGATATGTCCTCTGTTGAAATCAAAGAACTCAGGCATAGTGGTTGTTCTTTGTAAACTCAAGTTATACGTGTAGGATAATTAATACAGAAAGAACAATGGAACCTAAAAATCAACTCTATCTGGAGTGGGTTGGGGTGCGGAAAGTGTCCGCCCCGAATTTGAATGTTTAGCACCCATGTCCAAGCGACTCGCGTAAGTCCTAAACATTTAAACATCCTATTGCTTTGTTTTATTCAACAGGTGAACTGCAGAAAATCTTTAAAATGAACGGAAACATCAATAGTACACAACCAGTATTTGCGGATCGTGGAAAGATAAAGTTAGGCCCCATCCTCACAATACCATTGTCGCATACGATTCTTCACCTGGCGTATATAATTAACTCACAATAGCACAATTCCTGCTTACTATACGTTTACGAATATTGCAGTAAGGCTCCAAGATTTGAGCGACAAAATCACGTACGTCGGAAAAAACAGTCGTACGCGACGATAACTAGTGTGGGGTTTGAACCTCAAGCGTATGTCGGACTTACTCAATTGTTTAGCAAAATTTGCAACCTCATTTGGGCTTCCCTTTGGTAAAATCTATTTTTCAATATCTGATTTGGGGCATCCAGTTGTTTATGGGCATGCTCTTGGTGCTTCTCAAACAAATTAGAGAGCTTCGAAGGCTCATTTAGCGCTAATTCACTCCTCACTTCAGTCTCTGTTTTACTTGCTTTAACTTTGCTTTTCTGTATTACGGCAATAATCACTTGTTTATTCTACGACGAACAGTTCATTTAAGATCTCACTTATAATGAGCAGATCACGACGGTGCAGTAAACACCAGACAAACGATTCCTTCGATTATGACAGAAATAATGTTAAGAATTTTGTTACTAAATAGAAGTATCACTTACCATATTATTTTGGCGTACGAGAATATCCAGCAATTAATTTTCCTTCAATTGTTGAATTTTTTTTTATTTCTATTGTTGACGCACTCCTATCTGTTCATCTATATGGTACTGACGACCGTTGAATTGTAAACCAGCAACGAGTTTAACTAATATTAGGAAACGAGCTAAAGATTGATTTAGTAAATATACTTTTAGCAAGATTTAAAGTTCCTTTGTTTTACTACCATAACAGGCAAAATTGCTGTGCCAGTAGTTTAAACTTCAGATCACAGTTAAAGACTTAACCTAGAGCGATATCTGTAAAATTAAGTTTTTGCTTAAGGTTTTAGTACACACCAAGCGACGAAAGAGCAATGTTTATAGGAAGAAAACTTAAATACTTTCACGTGCGATAAGAACATACAGGATTCATAAAGACTTTAGAACAAGGCGTTTAAGTCCTTATTCTCTCCCACTTTTCTCAGCTTGTGTGTATGTACAATCAGACTAACATATTGTTGGTCGGGCTTATTTGATTACAGAAGGATGGAAATTGGTTTCTCTTTCGTCAACGCCGCAGTGTTTAGTGTTCCTTTTCTGAAAGCAATCGAAGAAGTCTGTTAGCATTATCTCAATTGTATGGATTGCAAACTGTGCAAAAAAGGCTTCGAATCGAGTTATTGCACTTTTTTTCAATAGTTGTAGCCACGTTGGATAGAAATTTCCTGCAATGTCTTACATTTTCAATTACACTTTGAATGGTAAAAAAAAAGCACAAAAAACACTTATTTCTACAAAAGTACCTCATACAGCCTTATAAAGGTGATACCTGAGTTCGCTATCTTGTAACCGACTCATACCATCCCAGATTGCTTGGCTGTATTTGTCAGGTGTGCAATGCATTCTATACCTAGTATAATTTGTAGTGGAGTACTGGCCCTCATAGTTTCTCGGAAATTTTTGTCCTTTCGTTCACTGACATTTAAACCCCGTTTACACTGTTGACATTTTGGACACGACACGGCTAAAATTTTGGCACGGGTGTCGCTAATTTTGGGCACGGCACGGGTCATTTTTGCAATATAATCCTTTCGGACTTGATAAAATTTGGTTCCCGTGCCTAATAATTTAACCATGTTTAGCACCTCTATAGACACTGTATATAGGTCTCGGTACGTCTAAGTTACCGGGCCGTCCCCAAAATGTTACAGTGTAAACGGGGTTTTATAGCTGGCAATTGCTCAAAGAACAAAAAATCGGACCCTATTGTGTTAAAAACATTTCAAAAGTAGTCCTTCACTGAAGATTTAATGCTGGAAAAGAACGCAGAGAAGAGCAAATCTTCGTCATCATACGTTATTTGCAGCGAACTCTTCTTGCAACTATCAACGGCTTCTGTTAGGTTTTTTGATACAGTAAATGCATTAATTTGGTATCAAGTGATAACGATATGAAAGAAAAATAGTGGCAAAATCACTTTGAGAGTAAAAATCGATAAAATCGCGAGAAAAACAGAAAGAAGAGCAATGGTTTGGGCTACCTTTGCAGGATTGTTCTGCAGAAATGGTAGTCAAAGTTCATAAAGTGTACAATTGACCTTAAAATTTAAGTCTCCTTTGGTAGGGTGAGAAAAACTTCTTGAAAGGTCTTGGCTAAGGCATACACAAACCTGCCAGCTCTCACGATTCTATGACAGGCAGTACTCGCAGCAAGCGGGAGTTCTTGCAGTTGGTCATATTTATCATTTGGAACACCAAGACTAAACATACACCGAAGGAAAACATCAATTCAATTAATTTGTATTATTTGGATGACTGTTGAGATGTTTCAATCGTTGATTTACAATGTCTTCAATTTATTGAATTACTACAGCGTGACATCATGGCGTGACCTGACAGAATATTATCAAGTATTACTAAAAGAGATCATTTGCAGGAACAATTTGTTTTCATTCTTAATCAACATAGATGTAGGAATCGCCGACTTTGGATATCAATCTCTAGGTTTTCTATCTTTTTATTTTAAAAATTCTCAGATTTACAGTTTGGTAAACTTAGGAGGTATGCATACGATCGACTTTCTAGCTAATTTGTCTTACCAATTTATTTGACTTTGTAATTATAACACTTTAAAATCAACGTAATTTGCTCCAAATTTACTACTTAAACTAGTGGAACAAGTACAATACATTCTGCAACAAGATAAACCATATGTAAAAGTGTTGTCATTTCTAACAGATATTTTATTCCCATAATTACTGCTTTTTTTCCACAGAAGTTCTTCAAGAAGCAATAAACACGGGTTGATCCATTAAATGTAATGAACAAAATCAATCTTAAGACAGAAAAAAATTTTTGAGGGAATCAAGAATGGGTCAGAAGCTCCATAAACGAGGAAAGGATGATGATGGCCTGTGTACATGTAACATTTTCTCGAATATCAGAGGACGGTTGATTTCAGAGTCGATGAAGGTGCCCAAAGAAAGCGCTTCATGATGCATTTACACCGAAGCACACTGAACCTCTAGAGAGATTCAATACTCTCCAAGTTGGTATCTTTGCTGATGGTATTGGTTTCAATATGGGATGCACAACTGGTGCAAGGACTAACATGAAAGTAATCTGACAATGCTTAGTGGTAATTTATTGTGTCTACCGACGATTTGAACTGTCCATTAGCGATAGTGAAATGCATCCTTCAAATGCTCGGATTAATTGATGATAAATATTTACCATATCTTCCAGAAAAACCCGGAATTAAGGGCTGCTCGTAAATCTTTTTAGCGGGTGTCATACACATCAGTGTCATGTGTTAACACAAGGGGAACCAAGCTCAAGGCATATCACTATTAGAGAATAGGAATGACTGTTGTGAACTACCTCGCATTACTGCTGTTTACTGAAAATATGTCAAAGGCCGTTACGGAATCTGTTTGTTTTTTGTTGTTCTTATTAGCTTGCACCTTATTTTTGAACTTCGTTATGTCCGCCAGTGTATCTTCACAACTGATGTACTTGATGGTCCTCCAGGGTGTTGGAAAGAGTTACACTTACCTGCTGCTTTAGCAGAGCATGTGTTACGCTTATGCATTGAATTAGTTGAGTAAGCGGATCACACAAGACTAACTGGAAAAGCTAGAAATATGCTTGCCACCACAAAGTTCAAATAAAAGAACAAAACTGACGTAAAGGCAAAAGACGCAAGCTGGCAAACGCCTTATCACTGTGAAGGAATCTTCACACTAAAAGTTGGTTAAATAAGGCAAATGGAAGATGAACAAGATTAAAGACATCTGGTCCCGGCCATTACTTCCTGTTTTGATAAACGGGATCAGTTTTTACAGAAACAAGTTATTCAGGCGATCAGGAACCAGATCCTTTGGCCTTTGGAGGGGTTTCTTATTTTGTAAAAACTGCTTATAGGTCGGATAGAAGTCCGTCTTGTTTCTTGTAAGTGCTTCTGACAGAGTCACCTCCGAAAGGAAGCAGGTCGGGTCGAAGTGATGTGCGCACTTTGTTGCGTCGGTAATTTGAAATTAATTGTAAAAGAGTAGCCGCTGATATCACTTTTTAAATTCATACACGTTTACCCATTTCGCAAACGAAGGACTTTGCTTGTGTAGGGGCCAGTGTTCTGCAAAAGGCTTGGTTAACGTATACAATTTAAATGCTGGCCTAGGTTTATTTAATGGCCTGCTGGCATGTTATTTTTTAACTATCAGTCACTGTTATACTTTAGGTAGAATTTGAAATTGTAGCTCAGACGAAACTTGACTGGAATAGAAAGTTGTTGTGATAGATTTCTTGGGATGTATGGTTATACCAGAGAGGTGTAATTGTCACTTCTGTCTTGTTTTGTTTTTTTTTTCTCAACAAAACTTTGAGCATTGATTGTTACTTCATTATTCAGTCTTACATCATTAACTCTGGTTGCAGCCTTCACTGGTTAACAGCAGTCAGTTCTGCAGAAAACTGTGCGATGAACTAGTGATTTGAAGGCACAATCACAAAACCTTGGACATGTGACTGTAGATACATAACTTCCTTATTTGAAATTTTGTTACTTGAGATGTCTTTATCATTTAATTTCTTGTAAAATTAGTGTAATTGTTTGTGTTTGACATATGCCAAACAGTACGATCTAGACATTTGAAAACTACCTTCAACAAATAATAATAATAATAATATAATCTCCATTTCACATGACTGAGTGTAAATGCCAAATATTCATTGAATATATTCCTTGCCATGTGATGTTTAGGAAGTGAAGCTGAAATCAGACTTACATGAAGTAGTAATGAAATTTGAAGTCATTTAGTTGGTGGGCACTGGTATAAGTGAAAAGTGTTTCCCAAGATATCCATTAAACCATGACTGAAAAATTCAAATTAAGGAAAAAGCTCATGTGTTGAGGATAAGTTATGTTAGAACAATGGTGATAACCAGCACAGAGTCATTGCTATAGTATGCCTTCTGTATTAAGTTAGAATGGGATGTAGTTTTGCTGAGTAATTAAGTTTAGTTTTGCTCAGTAGTTAAGTGTAGTTTTGCTAAGTAGTTTGGCAAAGTTATGACAAAATTTGCAGTAATATTTGTAATTTCAGGTCAATTGCATCAAACACTATCATTTATGAACACATTTGACATTTAGGTATATAATTATAAACAGGAAATAATAAATGGTGAGTTGAGTTACGAAATATCAAATGAATCATAACATCAGAATACAAGGGACTGGGGCGGATCTAGGGTAGTTTCCGTAGTTTCCGGAAACTACTGGAGATTTGGGAATTATTTTTTAAATCAGCACAATTTAAAATAGTTTGCAAAATATCTTTTTAAAATACCATATTCCTAGCTGTTTTAAGTGCGCTGTTTTCAAAAATTTTCGCAAATATTTTCGTTTGTTTACGACCTCGACTCATTTTCTTGCTAGGAATTCTACCTTTCCTTGAAGAAATGTCTTCAATCTATCGAAATCTGGAAACTACTAAGTGGAAGGCTGCAAACTACTAGGAAACCATTTTGGAAACTACTGAGCGCTCCTATGTATATTGAGATCAGTGGTTGGAAACTACTGAGCTCGGTCGCTGATTGGCCGGAATTTTCGGAAACTACTGAGGAAACTACCGAGAAAAGTATAAAAAGCCAAGCCTACACCCCTTAGGTCCCTCTGTTTCGTTAGACGTTCTATAACAGTTGTTTCAAACAGAACACTATTTGATAAGTGTAATTTCACTCATTTGCTTCGATCTACGTTCGAATTCAGAAGAATACAAGTGATTTTTCTGAAATTTCATTGGATTTACGCTTGGTTTAACAGATTGTTTTTGCGTGAATATTAATTTATACTGCGTTTCAATTCCACGCTTGAGTGGAAATGGCATTAGTTCATTAAATCATCGCCTGAACCTGTGTATAGCTGACACCTGCTCTCTGACCCTTATTAGAAACATGATGGGTGTTGTAAAGAAACTTTCTGACTTTTTTAGCAACTCTCCAAAGCGACAGGAATACCTGATTAAGAAGGTTAAAGCCCAGATGCCTCGGAGTAACCACCATGTACTCATTGATGTTTGCAGGACCAGATGGGTTGCACGCATAGATGGGATGGACAGAATTGTTGAATTGCTACTGCCAGTTGTCTCTACCTTAGAAGACATCTCATTAAATAGAGATGTTTTTGGTAATCAACAGTGGAACCACAACAGCATGGAAGATGGCCAGGACTTGGTAAATGCTATCAATTTCAGCTTTATTGTTACTCTTGTGATTGTCAGGCACATCTTGGATTTGACCAGACCCCTGACAATCAAGCTGCAGAGAAAAGAAATTGATCTTATGAAAGCAAAGGAAGAGATTAAAAGATTGGAATCTGCCTTGACAGACATGCAAGACCACATTGAGGAAAGACACCATTCACTCTTCACAGAGGCAGTTGAATTGGCACAGAGTATTCATATTGATCTCAGTATGCCAAGGATAGTTACTACTTGAGGAATACAATGACCCATGATAGACTGAACGGCTTGGCACTTATGCACAATCATGCAGACATTGAGTTGGATCGTAATGAACTTATTGATCTATTTGCAAACTTATACCCCAGGAGAATGAGAATGGCAAATATTTTGAAAGATTAGATACATTGTTATGTGTAGCTACTAGCAGTTTCTAGAGTACTTGTGAGTTGTGAGCCATCTGGATTTCTTAATCCTTAAACTGATGGAGAACAGTACAGAGACACAAAAGCTTGTGTCAGTTTGTTACATGTGTTTTCCAGTTCTTTGGATATTCACTCTCATGGTTGACTGATTATTGAAACCTGCTGTTGTTAAAATTTTTCAAAAGAATCTGAGACATCAGGTATAAATTATTTAATCAATTCATTAGTAGCTAACTAGTTGAGTGCTTATATTAAGGTTTGCTGTTTTCTTTTTTCAGTTGTTCTTGTGGTGGTGGTGGATTCTGAAACTAGTCACAAGATGCAAATTTATTAGAACACAAATTTGAAGAAATCTATGTAAACTGCCAGGTAAAATGAATTTCCTTATTTACTAGTGGCCTGTTAATTCATGTTTAACATAAAAATTTGTTGATCTGCTCTTGTAGCCAGTTTAGGTGATGTTGTGTGTCATGAAGTTATATTGGATGGTACAAATTTGAAAATCTGAATGCCAGGTATAAATAAATTTACTTATTTAGTGGCCTATTTATCATGTATTTATTTATCATTTTATCCTCTTTATGCAGCTGTTGTTGCTGTTTGGAACATGAATCTGCCTTTCTGGACCATAAGATGAAAAAGGCAAGTGATAACATGTCTTCATTGTTGTCTACTAATCCTATAGTATAAATTATAATACTTGTCTTAATTTATGGTTTCTCTTTATCTATGGTCTCATCCTGTGTTGTTTCTTGAATTCTGCTGGTCCATGGAATGAAAAAAAGGGAAGTAGTGTATTTATTTTTATCTTTGTAAGTGGTAATCAAAACATTTTTAATACTTTATGTTCTCTCCATTCTGGAGTTGTAGATTATCAAGGTAACGAGTTCAGCTGGCATGGATGGCTCACATCTAATGTTACCCTAAAACTCTTGTGCACTTACTGAATCAGGTAAACAGCCTCCCAATAGTACATGAAAGGGGGCCGGTCCTCCCCCAAAAAATCTACGGAACTAGTTTTATTTAAAATCGAATATCAATCTATATTCAAATATCTGTGCAGTAATCAATATTTTCAAAACAACTTTTCGTTCATCGGAAGTTTAATTGTGAAAAAAAGTACATAAGTGTTTTAAATAATTTAAGATCGCATCGATCTAAAGCTCTGGTGACTCGGCCGCTTTTTAATGACTCACTGACACTGGATGTCATGGGGTCTCAAAAATAACCCAATCGCATGGACCTGAACGACCCCATCGAAAAAGGGAGATAAGATCCTAGAAAGGTCGTTTCCGACGATCTAGAGGGTTCAAATTTTAAAAGTTTTCTCGTTCGGCGCAAACCATGGTGGCGCCTCGGGAGCGTGGTTGGAAACTACTGATGAAATACCCTAGATCTGCCCCTTAGGGAGGTTGCAAGACTTGAGAAAATTGTGTTAAACAAGAGCCACTTGGCCAGTATTTTTATATTTCCAAAAGTTGATCATAGGACCCAAATACATAAAGTCATTTGACGTTTCTTTCATAAAAAAACAGTAGATGAAAAGCTGTTACCGTATTTATTCTAATAAACGCCCTCTATCTAATAAACGCCCCACGCCAATAAACGCCCCCCCAACCCACTGAGATTTGTATTAAACGCCCCTCTCTTATAAACGCCCCCCCTGAGAAGATAAAATGACAAAGTCAACACTTCATATTTAAACTTTTTATTTCATTTACATTCACTTTTAATAATGTAAGGACTTTCGTAGAGCAATGATTGTTCGTACTCGAATTCAAAATGAGTGTATTTGTCTCTAATTCGGGTCAGTTCTTCTTGAAGAATTCTCGCACATACTTTAGATTTGGTCCTACATAGGTAGATACCCGGAACTATTAGGCCTAGCTCTCGCTTCCTTTTCCCACAGACTTCTACTGAAACGGTGTTTTCTTGCGAAGCTTTAAGAAATGTTGCGATCAATCGTGAAAGTTGTATGGGAACATGTCCTACCAATCGCGCGTCGGCACCATTTGCTGATTTCACACTAGTATACACACCAACTGCATTCGAGTCATACTCTGACGCTTCCGCCCGGTCGTCTTTCTCATAACTTAAGACTTCACCTAATACTGGGGTCCACGTTTCTTTGTATACATGATGTCCTCGTATTGCTGTATTAAATTTGATCTGAAACCACATTTCGTAACGAAAAGAGCAAGTAGTTCGTGCCATTGTCTTGAATGTTATAATTGAGCAATGCATTAACGCAAGCGGCACAACTGATAGTGTAATTGGAGATTGGCGGGTACCGGTAGCTACGAGGTGAAATTTAATAGTTTCGGCACAATCATGCTTTTGTGTTCATTCATTTTTCGGCTTTTCGCCAAGGTGAGTTTTAGACACACACTGTCACACATCAACAGGTTCTGTTCAGATAAAAAAATATAACATGAACGAAGATACTGCTGCAGCAACCTCTCAAAAGAGAAACTTAAAACGAAGTTTCTCGATGTCATTTAAAAAGGAAGCCATTACTTTTGCTGAGACGACGAATAACCATGACGCCGCTAGGAAATTCAATGTTGGTGTTAAACGAATTCGGGAGTGGCGTCAGAAAAAAGCTGAAATTGTCGACACTTGTGCGAAAGCAAAGGGACAAGGAAAGCGAAGATTAGAAGGTGGCGGACGAAAGATTACGGACGAAGCAGGGCCTTTTTTAAGAAATTTGCCGTGGGGGGGCATTTTTCAAAAGGGACCTTCGACTTCATTGATAAATTTGTCCCTCTAGAATCGTTTTTTACTTGGACCATTCTGAAATCTACAAAACGTAAACCTAGAGCACAGATTATTGTCAGTAATTGAAAGAAAGCACTCAACAAATTTGTCTATAGGCATTTTTATTATTACTTATTTTCGTGCCACCTAGAGGGACTGGGGGGGCATTTGCCCCCCCCACTATAATAGTTAAAAAAGGTCCTGGGACGAAGGACTGGAAGAGCAACTGTTAGAATGGATCCATGGGCGGCGATCTAGCGGTTTAAGAGTTTCGCGTAAATTAATCATGATGAAAGCCAAATTTTTGTATGACGAAACATGTGACGAAAGTGAGAAGGACCTCTTTCTCGCCAGTAATGGATGGCTTCAAAAATTTATGCGCCGAAATGGATTGTCGTTAAGAAGAAAAACCACAAATGCTCAGAAAGACCCTGCCAAGCTTATTGACAAGTTAATTTCGTATGTTCTACACGTTCGACGACTTTCAAAAGCGTATAATTATCAACCATCTTGCATAATTGCAATGGACGAGACATCGGTGTGGGATGACATGGTTTCAAACACGACAGTTGACGATGTTGGTGCTAAATCTATATCTTTGAAAACCACCGGCCACGAAAAAGTTATGGTGTTTGTTTGCTTGGCGGCCAAAGCAGATGGGACAAAATTTAAGCCGATGATCGTCTTTCGTGGCGCTAAACGGGAAACGAAAGCTCTTGCTGAAGAGTTTAAGAATCGCTGTGTTGTACCTAGTTCAAAGAACACCTGGATGAATGAAGAACTCACGTTACTTTGGGTGCAACGGGTAATAGGAGCTTTTTCGTTTAACCGACGTTCATTAGCGTGGGATTCGTTTGAGTGTCATATAATGGACACTGTCAAAGAAGCCTTAAAACGAATGAATGTTGATCAAGCCGTAATTCCTGGTGGATGTACGAAGTACATTCAAGCCCCCGACGTATGTTGGAATAAACCTTTCAAGACAAAGGTTACCGAAATGTACGATGAGTGGATGAGCAATGGCATTCATCAATTTACGTCAGGTGGAAATATGAAGCCACCGACAAGGAGAACCATTGTCCAGTGGGTTCTTGAAGCGTGGTCTCTGTTGTCGACAGAAATCATTAAAAAATCCTTCAAGACATGTGCGCTTAACCTCCCAGTTGATGGATCCCAGGATAGCGATATCCATTGCTTTAAGGAAGGCCAGCCGTGTGCAGCAGGATCGACGTCACTCCAGTCTCAGCTATCACTTCTGGACGAAAGCGAACGCCCCGACCCTTTGAAAGACATCTCCGATTCGGACATTGAAGATGCTGTAGACGAACATTTTACACTGGACGAGTCGGAAGACGATGACATTGATATTATGTAAACATTCAGTAGTTACATGTTGCTACTACTACAGTATACTAACTGCTATTGTTATTATATTAATAAATATTTGCTCAATATATTTTGCTGCATTGCGTGAACATTTGTTTGCATTTTGTCCAGATTTTGTATTTCTGAGGTTATAATTATGAACTTTTGAAATAAACGCCTCCCTCTAACAAACGCCTCTCTCTAATAATCGCCCCCCCCTTCCGAAGTATTTTTTAAATAAACGCCCGGGGCGTTTATTAGAATAAATACGGTAACTTTATTTGCATGTTGATGAAGTCAGCAATTCTCCCCAAATCATTGACAACCAATCGGGGACAAGCTTAAGAAGATTGAACCCTAGTTAAAGAAGGCATGCCACTTCAAAATGGTGAAAACAAACAAACCAAAACAAGCAAATGTTTAAGTTATTCGAAAGTCAAGTAATGCAACAAGTGTTTGAATCACAGTGTTCTAACACACAGAAAAAAAAAAAAATACATGTATAATACAACTGAAAATGCAACACAAATTTCAGAATAGTTTTGGTGGGAAATTTTCTGTGTCGGGACACTCTGATAAGAAACTTGGGTATTAATTGACTGTAAAAAATTATTTGCAGATGTAAGGACAATTGAAGGTGCACAAATCTGCCATACCTCCCCTCTGATGAATCAGTGTCAGGGTTACACTGATCATTGAAAGGTTTGAGTAGAAGAGGTGTTTTCAGTTAACCTATTAAAAGGTCAGGGGCAGACTTAAATATTTTACTCTGGCCAATACCAGACAATTTTACCCATCTCTGGAATGAGCTTTTGGTGTCAAAGAGTTAAACACTACCTATTTCACCCATTAAGTGGCAAGAGCTTGATTTAGTATTTTACTGTGGCCAACACCAGATGATTTTACCTGTCACAGGGATGAGCCCTAGGGCATCCAAAGGTTAATTTGGTCTAGATATATTTTGTGTAATTTTCCACTATGATTTGGTTTTCTGTTAATGTACCTCTCTCAGTAAACAAAATGATTACTGTAGTAAAAAGGTCATCAGGGGCTGGAATGCAATAACATTCTCAACCTGTAGTTTTGTTTACTGGGTCTGTCCTACCACTTTAGGCAGAGGTGGATTCAGCCTATATCATGAGAGGTTCCAAGCACCAAATGGGAAATTCTTCTAGGGGGGTCTGGGGGCATGCTCCCCCAGGTAATTTTGAAACCTGAAGTCTCTGAGATGCCATCTACTGCATTATGGGGCAATTTTATGTACAACTCGCTTGCTTGCAAAAAGCCACAAAAGGTTCCTCAAAACATAACACATTATCAACTTGTAGAGCAAAATTTATTTTTATTCTGTTTTTCATATTATGAAAAATAATAAAAAAGTGATTGGTCAGGTGTTAGCCATTAACATGTTACCAGGCTCGACCACAGGGAGGTTCCTGACCTACAAGCACATAGATGCTCTGAAAAGAGCAGTGTCAATGTACAGAAGGTATAAGAAAAAAACAGGGAAAACGTTAATCATCAGAACATAATATGTTTACCATTCTCATTTGTCTGGGATGCCAGGTTGCAAATAAGTAAATAATATCTTCCAAATTCAATTCCATGTGTCTGTGGGTGTACATGAGAGCAAAACCATTTAACCGTTCTTGTCCCATGGTGCTCCTCAAATAACTTTTCAGATTTTGAAGGGAGGAAATTGATCTTTCACATGAGCAAGATGTGACAGGAATTGTGGCCAGAATTTGAAGAATTGTGAAGATATTTGGGGAAACAAGCTGGATCAACATCCTTTAAAGTGCTGCTAAGCTTTGCAGGAATGTCTTCAGCTGTTTCTCTCTTCTCACACCATAACCTTTCCCAAAGATCTAATTCAGCAGACAGTCCAGTAATATTTGGTACATGTTGGTTGTAATGTTGACAGAATTCTTCAACATGAGATTTCCAGGTTGAAGGATTCTTCAACAGAACAGCTGGTACTAAAGAGAAGCCTTTAAAACACAGGTAAGCTTCAGTAGGAAAGCGTGATTCCAGTTGGTGTAGAGCATGTGCCAAAAAGACTTGAGTCGGGTTAATTCGGTAGTAATCCAGAGAAGATGATGATGGGCAGTTACTTCTATAAATTTGATGCTGAACAGTCCTAGGTCTAGAAGGTTGGATGCCAAATCTTTCAGAAAGTTGGACAGCCTCCTCATAAGGCCTGTTGTGTTGTTGATCAACATGGGCATGCATTTCTTCAAGAACACCTATCAGGGTTGAGATTTCTTGTTCAGCAGCCAGGATGTCCATTTCTTCCTTTAGCAGTTTAATGGTTGCAGATCTTGTAATTCCAAGGATATACTTCACTATGACCAATGTTACAATGAACTCAAAAGTAACAGCATTTGTTAAGACCTGTGCATCATCTCTGCTAGTTGAATTCCAATTACTAGCTCCAATAACACCATCACCATCTTTAGTCAAAGAGATATCTTCTAAGGTAGCAAATACTGGAAGCAGGAGTTCAACCATCCTGTCAAAACCATCAAGACGAGCAATCCAACGATTGCGGCACACATCAATCAAAGTTCTGTGATTACTGTTTGGCAACAGTTCCTTTACCTTCTCAACCCGGTGGTGTTGTCGTTTTGGCGAATTAGTAAAAAATTCAGAAAGCTTTCTGACAGTTCCCATCATATTATGGACCAATGGTAATGTACAAGAATTAGCAACACAAAGATTCAAGCGATGATTCATGCAATGAACATAAACAGCCTTTGGGAATTGACGTTGGATTAATGTAGATGCACCAACATACCTGCCAGCCATATTCCCTGCACCATCATACGATTGACCCCTGCAGTCATCCATGCTCAAACCAAGGCCAGTAATCAAATTGAGGATAAGATCTTTAATAGCTTCTCCAGTCGTTTCTTCTCCACAAAGGTGAAATCCAACGAACTCTTCTAGAATGATTCCCGAAGAATCAACAAAGCGAAGAACAAGAGAAAGATTTTCCTGGTTGGATACGTCAGCAGCTTCGTCGGCCATTATAGAAAACATTTTACTCGAATTAACTTCGGCGACGATCTTTGACAAAATATAACCTCCCACAGTCTCAATAATCTCGTTCTGTATGGTTTTGGAACGATACGTGGCATTTCGTGGCGCATTCTCCAGATGTACTCTCAGTTTCTCGTCGCCGCTGTCAATTCGAAATGCGAGAAGGGCTTGAAAGTTTCCTTGGAGACGTTCGTCGTCAGGGCTATCATCATTTCTTCCTCGAAGGGGGATGTTGTTTTGGCCACAAAAAAAAAAAAACGGTTTTGATGATCGATTTTATCCTCTCTCGATTTTCTCTCACCTGAGCTTGCATCTGTTCATTTAACTGCTGATCGATCGTAACAACCTGGTTTCTCATCATCTTCGTGAACTTCTGCATAGCAATCACAGCCGCGCTGTGTATTTCCGACTTCCCGGACGAATGAATCTGAAACTTAGTGCACGTAGATGTCCGGAACGTGAGTGAAGATTTAAACAGTCGGTTAAGCTTCGCACCGTTTTTGCCAAACTCCATTCCAAAACAAACGCAGGGTAGACAAAAAGCACCGTCCAAGTACTTTGAATAAACCAGCCAAGGATTGCGTTCTAACCAATCTGGTTTAAACTTTCGATGTCGACCACGACTTTCCAGTGTCGAAGGAAAATTAAAAAGACGGTCAGGTTTCCAGACGTTTTGAATAAATTTGAATTTATCCGCGCCAGAAAATCGAGCGATGTCTTTGTAAACCAAGCCAATGTCGTATGGCGAACAGTCTTCCTTACGGCAAACCGGGGTTCCTTGACCGTGAAATGCCGCCATCGCTCATGAGTATTTATAAAGGCTGACAGGTTCACGAGCGGCTCACAAAACCTACGAGGCCAATCGAAGGCAGTCTTGACAGGGTCTACTTAGACGTAAAATGAAGATGAGAGCGCAGCTCAAAATTCGGAGACGTAATGTCACCATTCAGGAATAGACAAAAACACACGAATAAAGTTTAATAGAAGTTCACTGACGTTTCGTTGCCGACGCGCAACATTTTCAAAGTAATTACAGATGGAAATATTAAGATATTTATAATTACAGAAGGTATCACATTAGGATTAAAGCCAATGAGAATAAGTGAGGTGAAAGATGAGACGAGACAAGTAGAGGAGCGAAAGAATTAAAATAATTCTTCACTCCAAATGTTTGAATTCTTTATGATCAGTCAGAACAGTTAGCAACCTTTGAACTTTTTGTTAATTAACACTGTCTATGCAGCATACTATATTTATATCATTCCCCAGAAAGGAATTTGTCACTTTGACACAATTCCTTTTGTAAAATGTTACAAACATTTTCAGGGATGTTTGTAATTTTTAGTGCAAAAGAAATAAAAAGGAATGTAAGTATGGGCCTGTCCCAAAAGTGCTTCATACCTTTTGGATTTAATTCAATGCTTAAAGCTTTTGTTTTGGAGATAACATGGTCTCTGAAACCGTTTGCCTGTTTGAAGGGGGGGGGGCATGTGGATGCCAAAAATGTAACCCCTTTCATATCTTCTGTGGCCCTTTTGGCTTTGCCTCCAAAACTTATCTGGAATGCTGTAAATGATGTAATTACCAGTATGCATGTTGTTATATGTAAGCAATTATTCTAGAAGGTCTTTTTTTGTCTCCTCTACTTGTCTCGTCTCATCTTTCACCTCCCTTATTCTCATTGGCTTTAATCCTAATGTGATACCTTCTGTAATTATAAATATCTTAATATTTCCATCTGTAATTACTTTGAAAATGTTGCGCGTCGGCAACGAAACGCCAGTGAAGTTCTATTAAACTTTATTCGTGTGTTTTTGTCTATTCCTGAATGATGACATTAGATCTCCGAATTTTGAGCTGGGCTCCCATCTTCATTTTACGTCTAAGATTTCCGCCCGGTAAATCTTTAGTGAACATTTTAAGGGTCCACTTAATTGGCTAACCAATCATGATGAGGTTTGAGCGGTTCACTTTCTGGTTAACCAATAGTAGAGACTTTTGACAGGTTCCACTTAATTGGCTAACCAATCAAAGGAATTTTAAGCAGATCAGAAGCAGTTCACATTCGGTTTGCTTCTTGCGCACGGTATTTAATCCGTAGTTCAAGACATTGCCAAAGAAATAACGGGAAAATAATTCCACTTTTAATAATATTGGGCTTTTCAAGCATAAAAATACCCAAATGATACCATGGCATTACATGTCCTTTACTAGAATTTTTTATTTAACATTTTTATCAAATTTTGAGCGGTTCAATGGAACCCATGGAACTAGTCTGGATCCACCCCTGTTAGGTTTATTAGCGAAAACCAATTTTTTTTAGGCAAGTTTCCCTATAATTTTTAGTCCATATTACAATGTATTTTTGCAAAAATCTTGCAGGTGAAAGCTTGTTTAAAAAGAGTAAAATTATTTACACAGTTTTTGTAAGCTACTATATTGATAAATTACTGGGTTGGCATCTCTGTCAAATTCATTTAAAGCATTAACAAAGGCAAAATGATCTCAGATGAAATAGTTTGAGCTATCAAAACTGCGCTGAAAGATTGATTCTGAACAGTACAAGGAATTTACAAGATGTTTACACTACGACTGAGGACTCCAAGTAGCAATCAAGTTATTTTACAAGGTAAAACTAACTGTATTATTGAAATTTCTGTCTACCAGTTTTTTTGCACCAAAATGACATTAACTGCCATGTACTT
This sequence comes from Heliopora coerulea, assembly GCA_030142905.1. Taxonomy (NCBI): domain Eukaryota; kingdom Metazoa; phylum Cnidaria; class Anthozoa; order Scleralcyonacea; family Helioporidae; genus Heliopora; species Heliopora coerulea. Next base: position 15,347 of record JASJOG010000361.1, on the reverse strand, counting down.
CTTTAGATTGCCAGTGGTGAATTGGCAAAAGGATAGAACAGGCCCTAGTTTACACAGACAATGACTCTGTTCATGATTGTGATCCTGGTCAGGAACCTGAGTTGCATCCATTATTTTTGACAGCTATTTTAAAAATAATTTGAAGTTTTTACAATAAATTGTTGTATTCTGCATTCTGTTCTCTCCTATTTCCAGTCTCCTGGATGGTTACATTCTTCCTCACAGCAGGTCCTTTCAAATTCACATTCAGTGAATATACTGATAAAGAGTTTCAAAAATGATAAGTCATACATGAACTGACTGTGGTATAAATGATAAAATCAACATTTCATATTAGATACAGGTCTCAGGTCATCCACCTGACAAAGACAACAACCTGATTCAGCATGCCAAATGCAAGCATTTGAAGAAAAGATGTCAAAGTAAAAAGAAAAAAAAAAAGAACTGAATGTTCTCTGAAACCATTTGCCTGTTTGAAGGGGGGAGGGCATGTGGATGCCAAAAATGTAACCCCTTTCATATCTTCTGTGGCCCTTTTGGCTTTGCCTCCAAAAGTTATCTGGAATGCTGTAAATGATGTAATTACCAGTATGCATGTTGTTATATGTAAGCAATTATTCTAGGGGTTTTTTTTGTCATTGTACCATCTCATTCTACATTTGTGCTATTTTGCCTGTGCATGACCAGAATTTTGTTTTTATGCAAATGTGGTCATAGACTGCCAGTCAACTGCTAATTTCAAGCTCTGGATTTATGTATGAATCAAGGCTCGAATTAATGGGAAAATCTTACATGCACAGCATGCACATAATTTAACTACCAGCACCGCCAATTATCTTTGTGCATAAACACGTACTAAAAGATTTTTGAAACACAATTTCACTTCTTTTACGTCAAAGCTAAAACGTCGTTTTCATGCATTTTGCACATGTTTAAAATAAACTATTAACACACTTTTATTTCAGCGTTCAGTTTCAATTTAAATGTCATAATTAAGACCTAGAGTCAGTGTCAGGCTCAATCTCACTTCCAGAGGATGAATCACTGTCTGCAAACCTGGGAAAACCATGTCTGACTGTCATAGATCTTGAAATATATGGTTTGACAGATGTTCGTCTGTGTTGTTTACCACCTAGCCACCACAACTTGATTGCTTCGCCTGGATTGTATTCTGACACTGGTGTTTTACAATTCATGTTTACAAACATGAAAGAGCTTAGTGTTTCACAAGACAAAGAGGCACGCCAGTCATTCTTAATTCTCTTCATCAGGGAAAACCCTCGTTCAGGCTCAGCTGAATGGATAGGTAACACCGGAAGCCGGTCAACTCGGCCCACCAACCAACTCGGCCCCAGTGAACTCTAAAAAGACTGGAACGCTACCTGCAAACTTTTTTTTGAAGCCAGCATGGAGGCTGACATGTAGGTCAAATTACAGATCACCCCAGTCCCCCCTAGGTGATAAATCACTACGGACGGCCAAAAACTCATTTAATCTTGAATTTTTTTTTTATGCTAACAAACTAGAAGATCAATTTCCTGTTGACTAATGTATCGATTGGAAATAACTGTTCTGAAAAGTAAAGTTATCATCAATACAAATACTGGAAGATCAAGAGAGAAACCGCGCGGATTTTTCAAATCTTTTTTATGTAGTTTATCTATAATATTAAGCAGATATACTAAAAACTATTATACTATTTCTTAAATCGAAAATAAAAGTTACTTTTTATTCATCTAAACTTGAAATTTGATCGGTTTTAACGTTTTTTAGCGTTAAAAAAGCTTTCACGAAGTTTAGTCTCCCCAGTTTTTGTCTGCTCGGCTGAGGCCCCAATTTCAAGGAGTTTTTTCGTAAACATTTCCTTACTTATGATTGAAATCATTCTGAAAGTTATCAAAAATTGTTATCTTGGTTTTTTGGATGTGAGAAGAAAATGCCCCTTAACTGTGTCATTAAAGGCTGCAATAGTAGAGGATATACAACTCAGTCTTGTTGCAAAAAGCAGATGCATGTTGCTTTTCACAGGTGAGTATTAATTTCTTTTCAAAATAGTGCTGCTTCATGCAAGTAATTAAAGTTATTAAATGGCCAACTAAAAAAGAAAACAACAAAAGAAAATAAAGCACTAGTCACAACTTTCACTTCTTTGCAGCACAGGAAAAGTAATAATCATAAGTTTTAGAATAAATATAGACCATACACACAATTACTTTTTGTTTGTTTGTTTACTTTCTTTTTCATTTAATCAGATGTACATATACATATATGCATAAACACATATTACATTATGATATAATTTTACCTCTTATAATGATCTAGGTTTCCTTTTAAAAATGAAGCAGTCCTAGAAAAGTGGGAGTTTGCAGTTCAAAAAGCAAACAAACTCAGCAAATCCGGGAAACCAACACGATTTAGTTGTATCTGCAGTAAACATTTTGAAAGGGTTGATTAGACCATCCCTCCATCTTCAAATGGGACGTGCCGGTTAAAAAGAAATGCAACACCAACACTTTTCTCAGAGGTCCCCCAGCTGGTTGATACAACCATGCCAGAAGAACTAAGAACTAGGATGGAACTTCACAGCAAGCAACCACTGACTTCTCCAGAAGTTGAAACCATGTCACCAGCAGCAAAAGTTCAATGTGATCACAATTATGCAAAACAACCATCAGAAAAGCACAACAAATCATTTCTGGAGGAAAAACTACAACAAAAAATAAAAAACTGACAACAGCAAGTAAGAAGATCAAAACAAAAGACTGAAAGTATAGAGCAGATAATTTCAACTCTAAAAGAAAAGTTGATGATAACTTAAGAGGAAGCTGATATACTACATGCATCATTTAATACACTCCAACTAACACTCTTTAAAAATGCAAAAGATAATTTACAAAGCACACCCTCAGAAAGAAGGTATTCTGATGAATTCCTCAGAACTGTTCATCAGAGGTATTCCTCAGAGTCCATTCAAGTACCTTTTGACGTATAAATTCTCTCAAGATCATATCGAGCTGCTATTCACGTGCATTAGATCGCAAGGAGGCTGGAATAATAACCCTAACTGCTTACAGCTTAAATACGCTCTTAGAAAGATGCTGATGACAAATGCAGTTACTGCTTCCAAAAACGCTAACTGTTTTGATTTCTCCGGTTATGGCAATACTATTATTCCCATCTACCACTCAAAAAAACATGCATCCCCACTGATCACAACAACCAACGACGAGTGTACTAGGAGTAAAGACATACCGAATTACCAAGGGCCAGAAATCAACCTAATGTTGGAGCATCTGGTCCAAGAAAAACATTCTGAATTTACCGCTAACGTATTATTCTATATCGCTGGTTTCATTACATCAAAACTCTTAATGCAACTCACCTGTCATGCATGTAAAGAGAGTCTCGTCTCTGAGATATTTTCTCCCTCAATTGATCATCATTACTGTGGGGCATCGCGATATAACGAAGCAGCTTCAGCCTCTGCTTTTACCCTCTTCATTAGCAAAGGCGGCCTACGAATTCCATCGAAGTTGGTTTTCGAAACTATCGAATACAGTGAGCATGTATTCAAAGCATACGTCTGTAAAAAAGATTGCAGAAGAATAAGCAACGACACAAATTTACAATGCAAGATGATACTCGAGGTATGGCATCACTTTCTGCTCAACTCAAGCCAATCTGTGTTTAAAGACCACGAGCATGGGTCAAACGAGAGTTTGGTTGAAGATGATCACCAGATGAAGCTTGTGAAATCTAAAGATGAGAAATACTTCACATTACGGTTGCACACGTTCGGGAAGTATTACAGCAACCAGGTAATACAGAATGGAACGCCAAGCGATTGACATAAACTAACGATATTAATTTTATTCAAAAACCAATAAACACATCAATTCCTCTCTATCTTAATGTTACCAAAACTACATATGTTAAAAACATACATGAATATCACTGTCATTGACTGTAAATAATCGTTCGTAAGAGTTCAACCCAAGATTCGAGATCAACATCAAATAACTGAGTTCGTCGATCCAAGTTATATGTCTTACCATGAATCCTTTGTTACTTGTATTTCATTTGTACATTGTTAATCTTGAAATAGTTCGAAATTAAAGTTGCTTTAATTTGCGTTGGAAAAATACTAAGCAGTCCATCCGACAAAGTAACTTCGGCTCTAACTCACTGAGGCTGAGCAACGTTTTGCCCGCGTCTGTAAGTTTGAGGCCCGCGCCCGCACTTAAACGCCTGTTTTTGACCTCCATGGCTGCCCCCATGTCGGCTTCACTCACTCGTAAGGCCAGACATAATGAGGTAGCGTTCCAGTCTTCTTAGAGTTCACTGCTCGGCCCAAGCCGAGTACAACTCAGCCCAGTGCCAAAACCATATCATCTCGCCGTCTCTTCGGAGTTGTCTTTAGACAAATTCAAACACGAGCAGCAACAGGTGTATTTTTTGTGGTGTTTTATTGTGTTTCTATTTTTTGATAATTTAACAACCTGTCGGCAAGTCCGAATGAATTGCGCAATTAACACGAGACATCAGGGCTGTACAATCCACGCTTATTCGTGTTCGTATAAAACACGTTGCCCGAAAAAGCTAAAATTGTCCTTTTGTAGTACTGGAATATTGACTAACGATAAAATAAAACTGAGGCTAAACAGCTACCGTATTAAAATATTTCTTTCTAAAATATTTCTTTGACCTTTCGTCATCCACGATATTTACGCTATGTTGCGATTGTCGGAATATTTATGAAAACTTTAGTTGAGTCGTTAATTTGAACGATAGCGTTTGGAAAAAAGTGGACTGTTTCCTTTTCTTACTTTGGACATAAGCCTTTGTGCATAGCTTTGGCAGGACGAGTTGGGCTTGCAAGTGGGCCGATTTGGCTGGGGCGAGTTGGTCGGTGGGCCAAGTTGACCCTAATTCTTTCTCATGCATTTATGTGGTGCCATCTTTCTCTTCAGGTGCCCAGGATATTTTGTATTTATCCGACAACACATTGGAATTACATTCGGGGATTTAAAACTACGTATTAACTCAAATTTTTGTGGTAGACTGCTGTAGTAATTTGTTTCTCGGGTGAAAACTTTAGCGACAAAATGACAAAGCTCGTTATTGCTAAGGAGAGGGGGAATTTTACCTAATATGTCGTGAAGTTTAAATTGGGCTAACGTCTTCCTCTGTAGTTGGATCTGGTTCCAGTTACAAGTTACTTGTATGGGGGCACCACCAGGAGTTTCGAAGGAGAGAGGTTGAGGGGATATATCAAGGCACCATCGACGTGATTTTGATAATTTTAAGTGAAGTAGGTCTGTGTGGCCTTGGGGGAAAGAAACAAACTTGCTAACAGAGCGTACATAAGACCACCCATTAAAAGAGCAAGGATTGCAACCCTCCAACCCCTAGCCCTAGACAGGCATTGAACACAATGCTTTAATCATTGAGCTCGCTAGAATCAGATGTTGAGCTGGGGCGTTGGTTCAAAATAGTGCTGCTCATGTAACAGCCATAAGAATGGCGCTAATGCAGTTTCGTACCTCACCCATATAAATGCATTTAATTTAGATAAGTTATATATCAATCGAAAGCTTATTACCTGAGGATTACAGAGATACCATGATATCACCCATTCACTCAAAACGTAGAGTACTGTAGCCAAAAAAACATCCCCGTTACTTAGATTGCTATGCGAGTGCGATACAAACTTTACGGTCTTGAGCCCTCGGTTCATTCGACGTTTTTTTGACCATCACGACCTTAAACGTGTCTGTTAAATTTTGAACGGGGGGTATGAATGCTTTAATAATTTAACGATAATTAGACAACAACCCAAAGGTAAGATTTCCTTCGATTTCCAAGTATCGTTTTTGAGAATGAGCCAAATGGGAATGAAAACTTAAGAAAGTAGCCCAGAATGCCATCGACTACAGAGATTATGATTCGTGATCGGCCAAGTTCACCAAGGCTCATGTCAATTTCTGTCAAGTCGCTTCCCGCTTCACGCGTAACATTCGCAAGACAATTTTGCAAGTGATTTAAAGATTTAGTCAGCAATTCTGTTTTGTCCATTAAGTAGATAGCAAGCTACAGTGTAACGCGTGTTCTCTGTCGTGACTCGGTGTACCGATCTGCGTGAGGCGAAATGTGGCTTAAAACTTTGACCGAAGAAAATAAGTCAACATTGTTTGGTTACGTATTGATGCATACAATTATTACCGAACAAGAAATCGCCAAACCGTAGAAACACGATAAAAAGTTTGACAGTGATCAGCTCAGATTCGAACGCAAAAGCTGTTAGAAAGAGCCATACAGGCAATGTTGCTGTGTAAAACTGGAAAATAGTTCCGCTTCTCTAGCAAAATGTACAGTAATTAGTACTGACCATGCCGAGCAAGCTGGAGTCATCACGACGAGTTTAAACCTATCAAAACTTTTACCCTGCAAGAAATTAACGATGCACTTACTGCGCGAATAATAAAACTTCGTCGAAACTGAATTATTTGTAGTAATTGCTGGAATAGTATTAGAAATAATAGGCAATCTATGTTGATTATACGTTGCGTTAATTTATTTCTCGTAAATTTAGTGCATTGTTAATTTCCCAGGCCAAAATACAAATAATATATAGCAAGTCTGAGTGATATAATAAAATATTCCGACTATTTCATGTAGTAATACAATGTTTTATGTTAAAACTGTTCCAGACAATTGCTCTGCAATTTACACTATATATAATTCCGTAGCAATTTGACGCCAAAGTTCGAAAAAGGTTCGTTTCCCAAATCTTTGCATCCACATGAACTCCGCCATGTAATCGACTATCATATCTCGGTTTGTCGGACCATTATGAGCTTTAAATTTGTTCTTTGCTCGCATCCACATTGATTCAACATGGTTGGTGTGAACGCCTTTTAAGGGGTCGACAAAATGGTAGGTGTGATTAACTGTGCCATGCTGATACCCGATATTCATCAGTTGGTTATAAGCACCCCACATATCAGAATGGATGGCGGTACCCGGTGCTATCCACTGTTGAATTATTGGAAGGAGTGTAGTAACATCTCTTTGAGGAATAAGAATAAGAAATCCTTTTTTCTCAATCGGATCATAACCTCCAAAAACCCATTGCTCCTGGACACGATGGTCTCGGTTGTATTTTCTTCGGGCAAATAAGCTTTCGTCGATCTCAACCACTTTTCCCTGCCCTTCCAGTTGCTCTGGATGATTGAAGAAATATTGGAAGCAGACATCTCTACAAAACTGCTTCCAGTCGACAATTGTATGTTCTCCACCAGTCTCCAGTTCTTTCATCATTTGCTCCTGAGAGAACCCTCGAGTTGTGCCACAGTCAACGCTTCAAAAGTAGGTTAACCCAATGATTTGCCACAGCTGCAGATGGGATTGCTCGAAGAAACTTCCTTTTCTAATGCTAAACGTTCGTCTACATTCTGGGCAGCGCCAAGCGATTCTGTCAACAGCTCGACGGTATATGCCCTCTACGCAGCCTACATTGCAAAAAGAGCAATCCATGCTGTTTGCCAACAAGCCATACTGCCGACACCAGTCAACGGTCTCCCTTACGCGGTTATAAAATCTAACACCAAATCGAAACTGTGTCAAGGACTGAAACTCTCTTTCGTCAGGTAAATTGTGATGAGCATTCGCGACCGCCATTGTACACCGTAAGAAAAATTGAAATTCCCGCCACACACAAAAGAAATTAATTTTTTGTATTTTTTTATCCCCGGTCACTTAAAAATTAAGATTAATAATCGAGGCTTTTGCAGGTATGTACTGCATTGGTTTCCAAACATATTTCTAAAAGACCAAACTTTTTTTCGACATTATTCATGTCTTGCGTGGATGTGGTCACTGTCAAACTTTTTATCGTGTTTCTACGGTTTAGCGATTTCTTGTTCGGGAATAACTGCATGCATCAATACGTAACCAAACAATGTTGATTTATTTTCTTCGGTCAAAACTTTAAGCAACATTTCGCCTCGCGCAGATCGGTACACCGAGATCGGTCCATGGTGACCTCCATATTCTCCAAGACAAGTGAGGAAAACTCCAGTGCCTCTTCCTCTTTCCCTAGTGCTCCCTCCTCTCTTTCCAAGACCATTGATGGAAATTCCAGTGCCTCCTCCCAACGTTCCCTGGTGAAGAGTCCCCCATACCCAGTCAACTTAGTGTCACCTGTTCCAGTCACAGAAGAAGTAATTGGTGTTGTAACAACTATGACTATCCCTACAAGAATTACTGTACGTAAAACCTTACCATCAACTAAATCTGTTGGAAGTAACCGTAGTTTAAAGCATAATACTTTAAACTGTATAAAAGTAGCAAGAACAAAACCACCGTACGAAGTACGCTCTCCAACCTTATTTGTACCGTCAATTATGTTATCGAATGTCATGTCCCTTGCCCCCAAGATAGACGAGCTGCGCGAATTAATTACCCTTAGAAACGTTGACCTCATTTGCAACACTGAAACATGGTTACAAAATCATATCCATGATAACATCGTCTCCGTTTCTGGTTACAACATTGAACGCCGCGATAGATCCAATGGCCAACATGGCGGTGTGTGTGTCTATATAAGAAACTCAATAGGATACGAAGTATTGTACGACATGATGAACACAAATATTGAAGCTCTTTGGGTAAAACTAAGACCTGTACGCCTTCCTAGGGGATTTCCTTGTATTATGTTATGCAACATGTACCATCCTCCCGGTGGAAACGACCAGGAAGCGATCAATTATCTATATGAGTCATTAACAACTATTGAAACCAAATTCCCTAATAGCGGAATAATTCTACTTGGTGATTTTAATAAATTAACCACATCTCGAATAACCATCGGTTTTAAACTCCAACAGATTGTAAAATTTCCAACACGAGGTCCAAATCGGCTAGATTTAATTTTCACCAATATGAACGATTTTTATAATGACCCAATCAAACGCCCGGCTTTCGGCCTTTCTGACCACGACACTGTGGAAGTCCAACCTTTAGAAAGACAGCAAATCCCAAAACCAAAAATCTGTGTGAGATCCAGAGACCTGAGACCATCAAAACGTCTTGCGATGAGTACCTTTTTAAAAGAAGTTGATGTCAAGTCGTTGATCGCTACGGAGAATACTTGTGATGGAAAAACACGGATGCTAGGGTCAATTATTAAATTTGGATTGGACTCGTTACTTCCCATTACGACGAAAATTAAATATTGTAACGAACCGCCTTGGATGTCTCAATCTCTGAAAGAAGCAATTCAGCGTCGTCAAAAGGCCCTAGCCCAAGGAAATACATGTCTGTTCAAAACTCTAAGAAATCAAGTAAACCGCGAGCGTAAATCGTGTCGATCGAAATTTTATAAGTCAAAAGTAGAACACCTAAAAGAATGCTCGCCGTCTATTTGGTGGAAGGAAGTTAAAAAGCTTAGTGGTTTGGCGTCACAGGTCACCTATCGCGAAGATTCGATGTCTTTATTGCAAAACCTAGAATGTAGGACTGGCTAAACACCTAACACTCCATACCACCTTGCCAATCTCATAAATCAAACCTTCCTCGAGCCAATGAAAGTCTTCGACCCATTGCCATCTTGTTTTACGAATCGAGACGCTATTGAGAATTCCCAACTAACTAACCAATCCTTTTGTACGTCCGAGTTCTCGGTCTTCAAATACCTGGTAAGCTTAAACCCAAACAAAGCTAGTGGCCCAGACGGCATTCCAGCTTGGGTATTGAAGGAAAACGCCGATATCTTAGCCTCACCTATCTCAGACATATTGAATCTATCCTATAAAGAAGCGCGTCTCCCTTCGATATGGAAACACGCGGATATCGTTCCAATTCCGAAACAAAAACCCGTTCGAGAGATAAATAAACATCTACGACCAATATCCTTAACACCCATCATCTCCAAAATAGCAGAGGATTATATAGTAGAACAGGCACGTAGCTAGGATGTAAAATTTGGGGGGGCAACAGTATTTTTGGGGGGGCAGCACTATTGTTTGGGGGGCAGTTGTCAACGTAAGCTGAAAACCCAGACTACTCAGCGACTACTTCATGTTGTCAAATGTAGTAGACTTGGTATAACGTTACAAAAATAGGTCAGAATGGTCAGTAAAAATATATTTTCCATAAGATATTTTAAAAATCTATCGGATTTTGGCATATTTAAATTATATTTGAAACCATTCAGAATTTTCTTTGGGGGGGGCGAGGACAAATTTTGGGGGAGCGATTGCACCCTCGCGCACCCCCGTAGCTACGTGCATGTAGTAGAAGAATACATTAAACGAACTGTACTCCAAAGAATTGATCCTAAACAATTTGGCACAATTCCAAAATCTAGCCCGACGTTTGCACTTTTAAGTATGTCACACTCTTGGAATGGTTCTACCAATGGAACTGGTGCTACAGTCAGAGTCATCTTATTTGACTTTAAAAAGGCTTTTGACCTGATAGATCATGGCTTATTGGTTACCAAACTCCAAACATATAATTTACCACATTGGGTTGTCAACTGGATTACAAATTTTCTCACATGCAGAAAACAAAGGGTAAAGCTAAACCAAGAGGATTACTCGGATTGGGCTGAAGTTCCCGACGGAGTTCCACAGGGTACAAAATTAGGCCCATGGTTATATTTAATAATGATCGATAAACTAACAGTCTCTTGTGGTGACATGTGGAAGTTCGTAGATGACACAACTGTAGATGAATTAGTCAGCAAATGCAGCGAAAGCAGAATCCAGACCACAGTTAATGATCTACTAACCCAAATCTCCGAATTAAAATTTCAATTGAATGAAAAGAAATGTAAAGAATTGCGTATTGGCTTTGGTGAACCAAGTGCTACTTTCGATCCAGTTATTGTGAACGACACCCCTTTGGAGGTGGTTCCGTGTGCAAAAATCCTCGGATTAACCGTTTCCAATAATTTAAAATGGAACGATCACATTTATCAAACTATCGTGAAAGCAAGAAAGCGATTGTACTTTTTGTCACAACTCAAACGAGCCAAAGTTGGAACTAAGGAATTAATTGTATTTTACAGCACATGTATTAGACCAATCTTGGAATATGCATGCCCGGTCTTTCACAACAGCCTGTCCAACTACCTATCCAATGACCTGGAAATGATTCAGAAAAGAGCGTTGAAAATAATCTACCCCTGGACCTCATATGCAGATGTGCTGATATTGACTGGCCTCCAACACCTCAGTACCAGAAGAGAAAAGATAACGAATAATCTTTTCCTGGATATCATGAGTGACGAAAACCACAAACTTCACGAATTTCTCCCTCCTCGAAATACCTATGCTACCGAACTTAGGACCAAACATTAGTTTAATGTAAACTTCAGAACAAACCGTTTTAAAAACAGGTTTTTTTATCGCAAACGCATTAAAATTTTAACCAGTTTTAGTATTTTAGATTGAATAACTCTTAACATTAGAATCGACCCTTCTAAAAATGGTCCATTAGAGTAATTTTTTAAGGATCGTTTCTAAACTTCCGTTAGTTCCAGGTAAAATGTAAAACTGGTGTAACATAGTAGAAGAGAATGTATTTTGTAATGTAAACATAATTCAGCCTATGGCTGCAAGCTTTACCAAATAAAAACATCTATCTATCTATAATCTTTAAATCACTTGCAAAATTGTCTTGCGAATGTTACGCGTGAAGCGGGAAGCGACTTGACAGAAATTGACATGAGCCTTGGTGAACTTGGCCGATCACGAATCATAATCTCTGTAGTCGATGGCATTCTGGGCTACTTTCTTAAGTTTTCATTCCCATTTGGCTCATTCTCAAAAACGATACTTGGAAATCGAAGGAAATCTTACCTTTGGGTTGTTGTCTAATTATCGTTAAATTATTAAAGCATTCATACCCCCCCGTTCAAAATTTAACAGACACGTTTAAGGTCGTGATGGTCAAAAAAACGTCGAATGAACCGAGGGCTCAAGACCGTAAAGTTTATATCGCACTCGCATAGCAATCTAAGTAACGGAGATGTTTTTTTGGCTACAGTACTCTACGTTTTGAGTGAATGGGTGATATCATGGTATCTCTGTAATCCTCAGGTAATAAGCTTTCGATTGATATATAACTTATCTAAATTAAATACATTTATATGGGTGAGGTGCGAAACTGCATTAGCGCCAAAAGAATATGTTGATAATGATGTTTAATGATATATTTTACTCATGTGTGAGCTTGGAGATGGCTGATAAATGTCCAGCAAGTTAGTACTTCAAGAAAACAATTTCTAAGCCCCAGACAGGTCAGCCATGCAACCTTTTGATGACCAGTACGAAGCTCTAACCATTGAGCTACCAAGACTAAGATGGTGGGCTAAGGTTCAAGTTAAATATTATGTGCTGCTACTGTGGCAGACACAATGTCAATAAAGTATACAACAACAACAGTCGTTTTATGGCCGTTTTCGCAGCTTATGCAGGGGTTGACAAATGTCCATCTAACATCCTTGATATCTCCAAGCTCCCAGGTACTTAAAATATATCATTAAACATCATTCACATATCATAGTTGCTGCATACTGTAGACAGCATATACATGTAATTATTGTGTTCAATTTGCTCTCTAGCTGATTGATAATTATCTCCAAGCTCCCACATATGTTAATATATACTCTAGCTCAAGCCACATGATTTTACTCATCCCAGGGATGATCTCTGGATGTTAAAAGCTTGACATACTGTATTGTGGCTGCTGCATAGGCAGCACTTATGGCAAACTTGCACCCTGGCTTGCCATCTGGGTCTCAGTAGCTCAGTAGTTAGAGTATCTCTCTGGCTGTTAGAAGGTTGTGGGTTTGATCCTCATCTGAGGCTCAGAAATCATTTTTCTGAATTACAAGTCTGATGAATATTCATCTTTTATCTTTGGTATCTCCAATCACCCACATGTATAAAATATATCACCATAGAAATTCTTCATGAAAATAACAAGCTTATGTATAATGAGTTTTGACAACCAGGTAAAAGGTGCTTATCATATAAATTTTACTCCTTAAACATTTTGCTAGTTCTTACTTGAACTACAGTAGTTACTGGTTAAGTTCCCTTGAAAGTAACAAGTTCAAAGTTGGTAGCTGCCATTCTTGATTGTAAAGAATTCTAAAATTTCAAGCACAAACCCGAAACATTTTTTACTCTCTGACAAAATGTCTTCATTCCAAATGTTTGAATTCTTTATGATCAGTCAGAACAGTTAGCAACCTTTGAACTTTTTGTTAATTAACACTGTCTATGCAGCATACTATATTTATATCATTCCCTAGAAAGGAATTTGTCACTTTGACACAATTCCTTTTGTAAAATGTTACAAACATCTTCAGGGATGTTTGTAATTTTTAATGCAAAAGAAATAAAAAGGAATGTAAGTATGGGCCTGTCCCAAAAGTGCTTCATACCTTTTGGATTTAATTCAATGCTTAAAGCTTTTGTTTTGGAGATAACATGTTCAAGCAATTAAAATTTTATTTTATCAGTTTTACTGTGTATAGTTCTTAGTAGGAGCAGTTTATTATTGTATTTAACAGCATATTTTAGTTATTCTCGTTGACAAATTTAAGCTATTTTGCTTGATTTGCAGGTTACACTGATGTTAGTTGCTGCTCATAGTCTTCAACCTCCATTAAGGATTGCAAGAAAGAGAAATAATCTTGAGAAGGTAAGGAATTATGGCCTCTATGTATGAAATTTGTGTAATAACTTAAATCAGTTTTTCTTTTTATATGTGTGTATAAAAAAAAAAACCTGGTCAAAGAGTCAAAACATGTGGGTAAGGCAGTGATAATCCTGTCTGACAAGGTCATGGGTTTATTTTAAAATATATATAAAAGATAAATCTGAGCTCAGTATAGCATATTAAACTAGTGCTTGAATAATATAACTACAAAGTAAAAATAAAATCTGTTAATAAAACATAACCAAATATCCAGAGTTAAATTTAGGATAATTTACATGCTCATGACTCTTGAATGACATCAATGTCACCTTCCCATATATACTGGCTTTGATGACCATGTTTTTACAGAGAGTATGCATCATATTTACTCATTATTGAAGGGGGTTCTTATTTTTTAATGTCAATTTGATGTCTCAACAGGGTTTCAACTAAATATTTCTGTTAACTTTTCATTAGGAAGAACAGATTTGGACTGTTTTTTTGTGAACCAGAGAGGAAAAATGTAATTATATGGACCAAAAATGACATATGGAGTACAATCATAAGGTAGCTCTGTAAATTTCACTCAACTATTTTTTATATACATCACATACATTCTTCAAATTTCAAAGAGAATGTCCATTTTAAAAATTCAGAAATAAATTTTAGTGACAAAGGTCTATGCTGGAAGAATGAACCAAGTCTCTTCCTTCCTGATTAATTAGTAGCCCTGTCACCAACAATAGAAGTATCCAGATTAAGATCCATAACATAGGGCCAAGAAAACTAGCTTAAGGTATTTTATACTTTTAGATCAGTCCAAAGTAAACCATTTTCAGTTGCTTCAGTCAGTTGACAACTAAAGATGAAAAAAAGTGAACAAGTATGGAAATTTACTGACTCTCAAAAACAGCTTGGAAATCTTTCAAGATATTATGAATGAAAATTTTGAAAGCATCATTATTGTGTTCATTACTTGGTTTATATAAGAGCTTCAGGTTCTTTATTTTTTGGCCATATAATTTTAAAATTACTCAGGATTTTCTATTGCCAGGAAGGGCAATGGTTATACTGGTACATTGCAACTATCAATCTTTTCTTTTGTTCTTCTACAGTTGTAGAAAACAGCCCTGGCATTTTGCTATCTAGGTTGCAAGCTGTGGGACAGGGGCATCTTTATGCAACAATTTTGACCTTGTTAATAATTGGCTTTAATTACTTGACAAACTAGTGATTGATTTGGTGGCTGCCTACTTCTGCCAACCCTGTGAATACAGTCATGACTGTCTGCCAGTATTTTTACCATTAACCCTTTCTTGTCTGAGATGCCACCCCTTGACTAGTAAAATTGTCTGCTGTTAGCTAGGCTGAGGCGGTTAACCGGTTAACCGACAAGAATCGGTTTTTTTAACAGATCGATTTCACGAGTCTCCTTAATATCAGATAACCGACTAACCGAAATAACCGAAATAACCGAAAAACCGATTCAAAATTTGAAAAAAAAACAGTGCGAGAATAGCGCTGCGATTGCTTGGTTGACTAAACTGGATAACCGGGTCAAACAAACTTGCGATTCAAATATTTGATTGGCTAAGATGAGGGCGGACGTCTGCAAAGACGTGCAGACAAAA